>MOOC01000177.1:0-113690 GCA_023376865.1 Colletotrichum filicis | reverse complement strand
GCGGGGAATCTTGGACATGTTCTTCTCGAAGGTTTTGCGACTCCGCTTGCCGAGATTGGAGACTTTAGTCGCAAGAGTCTCGACAGGGGTTCCGATAAGACGCGCCGTGTGACGAGTAATCCGCGACCCCCTTCCGGTTGGATCAAGTCTCATCACTTGTGTGAAGGAGCTGCAGGACGGAGTTTCCGTAGTATGACCATGCCATGATGCGTAATGGGGTAATGGGGGTGGTCACTGGATGGATGGGTGGTGGGTGGTTTGTCTGAGGTATCTATCCCATCTCCCATCTCTCTCTCTCTCTCTCTCCCCTTTCGTCTACAGCCCAGCCATGCAGAAAACGCTCCCGCAGGCGAGGAGCAGGGGTAGCCAACATAGAGTTTTCGACTGTTGCCGTTCTTTCCAAGATTTGGTCTTGGTATACTTGGTATTACTATTAGGTATTCTGGTTCGGTTCCTCGGATTAGTCCAGACTCCCAAACACGCAACCGAAGTTGACCCTCTCTCTCGGTTCGAAGTCTCTCTCTCTCTCTCTGTCTCTCGTCGGAGTCTCTGTCCCTTTTCTCACTGCGGCATCTCGTTGCGGCATTGTGGTAGCCGGGGGTGTACTATAGTCTATACTCCCGTAGTGTTGTGTGACAGGCAAAACGCGACTCGAGGGAGTTGATGATCGGCGGTCCCTATGTTGTCATCATCTGCCTTTCTAGACGACAGAGTTCCATCCCGAAACTACCCAAAATCAACTAGCGACCCCATCTATGTCGAATCTCATGCCCCTTCCCTCCTGCCCACACGTCTCCCGCGCGCGCTCGACTGAACTCATGAAAGCATCATGGGCACATGATGTTGCAACCAAGTCCTTGGAGTTAAAGATCACGAGTCGATAGGGCCACTTTCTCTCTCCAAAGCATGTGTTTGTGTAAAATCTGTTCATCAAATTTTGTGGTTTGTTTCTGGCGAGGTCTGGATGAGATTTATCCTCTCCAGCCCGCTTAACTATGGTTAAACATCAAAAAGTCCATATTCACATTCTTTTAATTCCATCCCAGAATGTGTGTGTATCATCCCCCGTTTCCCCAAGAAAGTCTAAAACCGCCCAATGGTTTGGTACCCAAAATGATGATAAACAAAAGGCGAGGAAATAAGAAAACCTCCAAAAATCCTGTAAAGCGCCTTCCTTTCTCCAAGTCTCTCGGCAGTTTGAACAACAACAAAAAAGCAGTGATAATTTGGGGTTGGTCGCAGAAGTCCTCCACCCTATTTCTGATGTACCGGTATCGCGGGTAAAAAGAAGAAGGAAAAAAAGTCGTGAGTGAAAAGAATAGAAGCAATCCCAGCCACCATGCTCTCCTGGCCCGCATTCGAATGCCATGACGAAGCCAACCCGTTTTTGTTTTTATCTACTACAACAGACCCAATCAGGCAAAGTGTGTGTGTGTGCGCGCGCGCGCGTGTGGTTGTGTGTGTGTGTTTGATGTGTTTCCCCCTTGAGAGGTCCCATCCCATTCCAGCTAGAATGAAACTCCATTCTCGTAACAAAGGAGGAAGGAGGACGTGAAAGAAAATTGGAGACTAATAGCTCCGAATTGTGAAGTATGGACAAGTAAATAGGTGAAGAATTTGGCGCCAAGTATCGTATCCGTCTCAGGAACCTTCGACTGCAACACAGCCACGAAGTTCGGGGTAACGGCGAACAAAGTTCTCATTGAGGCGCCAGTTTTCGAGGCGCATTGCGTGTGTAGTAAACGTGTCGCTAAGCCACATCTCTCCAGATTGCGGGTCGACCACCAAGGCGTCAATTGGCCGGCATGGCCAATTGATCAGTCTCAAGCTAGACGAGTATACGCCTTGAAATTCTTCGTTCGCGTACAACTCCTGGCGTTCGATAATGGCAGTGCGCAGAGGTGCCCAAAGGATGAGATCAACCCACTGAGGATGCGGGATTCTAGTCTGGCACGGTTTCGGTGTGAGTTCAGGCACAATGGCCTGGTAGGCCTCACGCGTTGGGTGCACCAGCCAGGCGATGGCTCGTTGGATGACGGCGAAGACCGCTAAGCGTTCAATGACGTTGGTGACACCTGCCTTGTTGACGAGAGCGGTGATGAGCTCAGCCATGGGGTGCTTGACGCCGGGACCCGTGACTGTTGTGGAAGCAGCTCGATCAAGGTCGGCTAGCTGGCATCGTGGAGGTTCTGTTGTAGGCGAAGCCGGATGATATTCGAGGAAATTCTTCACATTGACCCTAGCAGGTCGGAGGAGGTTGTCGAGAGACTTCAGTTGTGACAGTCGGCGGCAGTCCTGTATGAAGCCGACAATCAACTGGTCGATTCGACAAGTCGGCGGGACGATGAGGGTCGGAATCTCCCAAAGGGTGGTGCCAGGCTGGCGAATCAATGAGCTGACGGTTGTTGGTAGTACACCGGAGTTGGATACGAATTCCACGATTGCTGGTGATGAAGATACGGCTGATGATGATGAGAGATGGGAACCTGCGACTGATGAGGCATTGAGTGGTGACTGTGAGGGTATCCAGCGTCTAGAAGCTGAGTGGTTAGCGTCTCAGAATTGCGTTGCAACCCAACCACCGGACATAGGGAAGACAACTTACCAGAGTCGACATCATCATATTCACTCATCTTTGCCGGAATGCTTCGGGCATCCATCATCGGCGCGGGGACGCTCGTGGGGATGTAGCCTGCGCCGTACTCATCGGTGTTGGCGGATGATGACGGGCTTGAAACGGTCGAAGGAACGGAGACGGGAATGCCTGGGCCCCATGACTCTGACGCATCCGGCATGGGCACGTAAGAGGGACCGAGTTCTTGCATGACGTTGTAGTCACCGTTTGATGGAAATGGCGAGGATCGAGGACTGGGGACTGCGCCGCTAATGGAGCTCAGATTGTCGTCGTACACTGGAGCCGAGTCAGCACGAACCAGAGGCAGCCAGGCAGAAGACGAGGCAATGGAAGCAGCCGTACCTGAGTTTGGGTAGGACTGCCCGTTGGGAACGCCCATGCTCTCTCTGAGCTTGAACAATTCCTCTTCAAGTGCCTTGTTCTTGCGCAAAAGCTCCTGGACGGTCTGGCTCTGATCGCGGCCGCGCTCGCTCTTGAGCTCCTCAAGCTCGCGCTCAAGACGCTCAATGTGCTCTTTCGTTCTAGCTCTGATGGCGCGCTGTGCTTCTCTGTCATTGGCACGCTTACGCACAAGCTGGGAGGGCGTCAGGGTTGAGACGCTTCTGGTGCCTGTTGAGGAAGGCGTCCAAGTCAATATATTATCCGTACATGAGAACGTGGAAGGGGACGAAGGTGGTAGAGTAGGAGCTAAGGAGGGAGGTGGGGGATGATCGAGGCGAAGACGGCAGAAGGGTAGAACCGCATAACCGCCGCCGCCGTCGTCGACATCTCATGAGGGGTGCTGGTGATGCGTACCCTTGCGCTTGGTGGGCTTCGTAGGCTCTGCGGAAGCTGATCGTGTCATGTTGTCGGCGGCGTACTTCTCGTCGTGGTGTGCAACAACGGTAATGGTAACAGGTCTGGATCGAGTGTTGGCAACGGCAGTATGGGCCATGCTCTAAGGCAGAAGACTGAATGTAGGAAGAGAGAGACGGGTCTGGCGACGAGGTGAAGTTGTTTGTTGTTCGAGTTGTCAAGGCAGGGATCAAATCAAGAAGATCGAGAGGAGCGCATCTTGGAGTTATAAGATCTATTGACGACAGGAGCAGACACAAGAACAGGCCCTTCGAATGCCGGTGGCAAAGTAGTTTCAGGGCAGCTAGGAGAGACGAGTACCTCAGTACGAAGGTACGTACTAGATGAGCATGGATCTAGGGGGTAGAGAAGGAGACAGGGCCAGTGACTTTTGGTAAAGGTTGAGGATGAAGAGAGACAAGACAAGCAAGAAGAGGAAAAGGTACGTACTGTACCGTACCGCTACCTCCTAGGTCCATGAAGGGCACTAGAAGTAGCAGCACATAAGGTAGGGAAGTCTGGAGCAGGGGTTCGATGGAGATGCAAGCATCCGGGCTAAAGCAGCCCAGTCTCGAGGGCAAGGACGTGGGACTGTACCGTAAGTGAGGTGGTAGGTAGGGGAGTGTATTCGTAGGTGTAGGGTGAGAATGGAAAGGATGGCAGAGCAGAGAGATCACGCCGCGTAGAAAGTATCCAAGGAGCCGTAGGTACAACGGGCCCTGAGTGCTTCAAAGACAGAGGAAGGGTTGAGAGTATCGGTGAAGAGACGTAACTTGGCACATGACAGTCGATGTTGGGCACAGACATGGCGCAAATTACTAACTCACTTGAGAACAACTTACAGATCTCCCAAGGATGGGCTGGGGGATAGAGGGGAGTGGCAGGGGTCTGATCAGAGGAGAGGGACAAGACAGCGGCAGGGAACATGGGAGAAGGCGAAGAAGAGGACGAGAGAAGCGGGTGAGGCAAGGCAGCGAGCAGGACGGGACCGGGGGGGGTGGAAGTTGCACAGATTCACTCGACTGCAGCGATGTAGACATGTACCTTCCGACTGCCAGTTACCCATCGGCCTCGACGGGGCAGGGGTGTGAAGAAGGAGGGGGTGCGTGATGGTAAGAGGGGGCGTGAGATGAAACCAGGGGAGGCGTGAGGGACAACCTTGTGTGAGGTGAATCTAGGAGAACAACAGATGTGAGAACTGTGAGATGCCTCTTTACCTTAGGTAATGTGATGGATGGGCCACCACATTCGCATGCCTGGGATACGGGTGCCTTTTTTTTTTTTTTTTTTTTTTTTTTTTTTTTTTTGCTGCGTGTGCCTCATAGTGGGAAACTACGTGTTTTGACGCGGAGGCAACAAGCTTCTTCAAGTTACTTTGAAGGTGTAACTAGTCGCCGCGGAAATCGAGCGAGGAATTGCTGCGAGCCAGATTCCGCCGCTGTGCCGTTATCCAGGCTGGGCAGCATTCTTCCCCCAAACCAAAGAACATTCGTTCGGTTAGGTTTTGGGTTTGTCTTTCCTCTGGTCCTCGTTGTGTCTGTCTGGAGACTGAAGAGAGAGAGAGAGAGAGAGTAGGTGTGAGAGCGAGCGAGGGTTGGGGCAGGGTAACGGGAAGGAAGTGCTCTCTCTCACAGATACTGTATCTGCAGGGGGAGATCCTCAAGCAGTAGCAGTCGATGTGGGTGGGCAACCTCCTGCCCCGTGATTGTGGCTCTTGCTGGCTCGAGTCCGACTCTCGATCTCAGCGAACGGGTTCCCGGTGGGGTTGCTTATCCGTACCGCAGGTAGGGAAACGTAAACGGGGTCAAAGGTAAGTAAGGCAAGCATAGAGTTGGGAAAAGGTTAGCTGCTGGGCTGGGTGAGGTGACGAAGGGCAAAGCCGGCAAGGAATGGGCAAAGCAAGGCAAGGCAAAGCCAGGGTTACGGGAAAGGAAAAGGTACCCAGGTGCCTTGTCGGATCCGTTGAAGTTGACAACCAAATCAAACTCCGACTCCTCCTCCCGCACTTGACCTTGTATGGTCTTGCGGATTGCCTTGCCCTGCCATGGCCCATAAACGCTGCTATACCCTCCCATGGGCCATGGCCCTGTCCTGTCCGCCTTATCCATAAATGCGTATGAGGAGGTGGGCTCGCTGAAGAAAGACGAGATAATCCCGTCTGGGCTTACATATTGCGTTGACCTGACGGCTCGGAACGGGGGGGCCTTGCAAAGCGGGTGACGAGTCCTGTTGAATACCAGCATCTACGAGGACGAACGAGGAACTCTGAAAAGCAACAGTCCCGTCCGGCTGATGCTCGGAATAGCCACACCCATGGCATGTCCATGGCGGCATGGCCTGTGTGTGGCCAGCCCATGGAACGCCCAGACCAAGAAAGGTGAGTTAATCTCCAATACCTATCTCGTTCAAATCCGTATTGTGTACTCCGTGTGCATTCGTAGAATTGAGGGGCGGGAAAAGACATGTCCAGATCCTCAGAGGCTGGAGTTTGGGGTGATCATGATGCGTGTTTGGTTTGACCTGTGGTTGACCTCAATCCCAGCCCGAACACCACCATCCGCGCGCAATGTCGTCCCATTCTACGAAAGGCTTAGGTTGAAGAAGACGAAGAGCCAGCCAGGCGTGCCAGTGCCAATATCAGTGCCGGTGCCAGTGCCAGGCCAGGCTGAGGCCAGTAGGGCCACACGGCATAAGCCTCAATTCTGCTCGAGGCTCAGCACTGCTGCACCGCTGCATTTGCTAACGCATGCCCAGCAGCCCATGGAAACCTTCGGCCAGCCTCCGATGACCGGGGGGTTTGCGATACAATGACGAAATGATGTTTTTTTATCCTCTCTTGCCGCGCCGACAGGCCTTGTCATCTTGGACTTCTCCGTAAGGGTTATCACCTACATACGGATGCTAGGAAGCACTCAAGGGCCAAGGCGTATCCGATCCGTACAGGGAAAGAGAGAGACAGAGAGAGCGAGAGTACTTCTGTATCTCTCGGACCCGGAAAGCACCAATGGGCAGCAGAGCGCAGAGGTGCGGCCGTGGGCGGGAAGTGCGCGCTCAGGGATGGTTTAGCAAAACACAATCGCATACACTGCCCATATGTGATGTGAGGGTGTGAGTGGTCGATGAAGTAGGTACGAAGAAGTGTGTGTATCCGAGAAGGGAATGGAGGAGGATGGACTCGCTCTCTCTGGGTATCGAATTGATTGTGGGCACACACACACACACCGGTCGAACATTCGTATGCTACCTACTACACTCACTCTCGCTCATACAGACACACACACACAAACACGCGCGCGCGCAATAGATGAGGAGAGGCATGTCAAGTTCCATTATGAGTTAACCAGGAAGTGAGTGAGGAACGAAAGGTGAAGTGTGAGGTGAGTGTGTAGGATCCACTGTTTAACTCCATCGTTTTGCATTACTAGAGGATTACCGCAGTACATATAGACGCTACCCTGCTCTCGAATTCCGCACTATTCAACCTTAACCCTTTTTATAAGTCACCTATCCTTTCCTCTATTCTACCCTCTCCCTTATTAAAGGATTATTAAAATCGCAGTTTTAATAGCTTATTAATAAACTAATATTACTATTTAAAAATAAGTAACTTATGCTTATATATAAGTACTAAGAGTCTTATTATTATAAAAATAATAATAGATATATTAAAATATTTAAAAAAACTTTTTAATAAATTTTTAATACTATTTAAAGCTATAATTCTCGAGTTATAAAAAGAAGTTAAGGTATTATATTAATATAGCCCTATTTATTTTATTAATATTAATAATAGTCTTTTTAATATAAAATATATTATTAATACTCTATAACTATATTATTACGCTTTATAAATCGTACTTAATATTAATAAGGATTTTAATATTACTTCTTAATTCGTTTTTTAGTTTTTTTATTAAAACTATTATTATAGGGTTAGTTTAGTTATTAATATTTTAATAAGTATTTTAACTTAACTTAGAGGCTCTTATAGCCCTTAAAAAGAGGTTTTTAAGGGACTTATAATTAGACTTTTTACTTATTATAAATAAAGCTATTATAATTAAAGCTATAGTATTACTTATAAACTTTAATAATAAGTAGTTAGTAGTATAATTTTTTTTTATAATAAGCTTAAAAAAGTATCTTAATTTAAGTACTAAATAGGTACTATATTATTTTATTAAAACTATATTCTTATACTTATAACTTAGAAAGAATTAACTTTCTTTGATAACAAGGTACTCAGAGTGTGTAGGATCAGGGGCCCGCCGCCGGTGAGGTCAGTCGGGGCCCAGAGGTAAACTGTGGGAAAAGGTGGAGAGATACCTTACGATAGGTGAAGGGGGTGGTACGTATCCACTACGCGAGAAATAAACTTTACGCTAAAGCCAGATCTGTCGTAGCTTGGTGGGCGCCGATACGCGGCCCAGCAGCGACCGCAACAGCCCAGTTAGAAGGTCAGCATCGAGGGAGAGACAGCGTAGAAAAGTGGTCTGTTACTGGATACCTAAGTCCTAAGGTACACCATTATCGACCGGGGAGAGCAAGAGCACTGAACAGCGCTGAACAGCATCTCACCCTCGAACTTGAGGCCCCTCTTTCTCTCTCTTCCTCTTCCTCTTGCTCTGTTTCTGGCACTCTGTGAGAGACTGCGACCAGCAGGCTGCTGCTGCTGCTGCTGCTGCTTTCATCTCGTGCTCCAAAACATGGTACTGGGGAAACTTCGTCGTCGGTACGTACCCGGCTACCATGAACCATCTCTACCTACCTTACAATGCCTGGGCCAAGCACCATGCAAGTTGCACGGAAACCTGCTCCCACTTCGCTGCTCCGGCGGCGGCCAGCCCGACCGGTACCTTGTCCCCTCCACTACATCCAACCGTAACACGCTTGTCTCTTTTAAGAGAGGGTCGTCTGGCGGCCTGCCATGGGGCCATAGGCCATGGCTTGTGTCGTCGGCCGACTTTGGGGGGGATGGGGGGAAGAGCTGCGTGGTGTGCGGGCAGTAAGATTGGCGTATCCGTACCGATAGGCAGACCGCACTTACCTTGCGAAAAGAACCGAGAAACTCTACGGAGTAACTAGCCATCTCTATATTTTCGCATTCGAAGCGACGAGCAGCAATAGCCAATTTGGGCAGTTCGCAAGATTTGGCACCATGTGGACAAGAGGCTCCAGAGTAAAGAAAAAACACAAATGCCCGCCGCCGTCGGCCCTTCTCACTCAAAGGGCGCGATACACAGTGGTGTCATAGAACCTCGAGGGGTCTCCTACCTAGTAACTGTAGCAGAAACCGTTTGCCAAATGGAGTATTCCGGTGCGGAAACCCTACCTAATCTCACCTAGTCCACCTCCACTGGCACAACATCCTCCGTCCGTCCAGACGTACGCAGTACACACTACCTACACAGTAGAGAGGTTGGAGCCACTGGCGTATCGATCGCTAGTGCATTGCGTCGCCCCTTTGGAGAGGAAAAACCCAAAAAAAGAGGGAGCCTTGGGTCTATCTTCTGAGGCCTTCTAGCACCTCCATTGCATAGCCATTAGAATCCATACCTAAGACGAGAATTGCGACCTGACGGCGGCGGCGGCGGTTTCGAATGGCGTGTTCGGGCCTAACGAGCAAGAGAGACAGAGACATTCTAGCTCGCCGACCAGAAACATTGAATACCAACCGCCCTGTGCCATCAGTGCCGGATCCATTGTCAGGAACTTATCGGCTCACCCGCTTCACATTCGTCGTCCGTCTTGTCTGGCGACATTTCTAGCTTTCGGTGAGCCACGCCGCGATGACATTTCATCCAACGGCCAAGACGGTCTTTGCAGCTAGCACGTCCGAAGATCGGATCCAAACTGTACCTGGCCTAGATTTCACGACGGCTCTCCAGCCTCGTCGCCCAAAGGTCCCCAGGGGCCTCCCATTTGAGCCCCGATCGGTTCCGTTGGACACATGCCCACTATCGAACGGCTTCCTCGGATTCCGTCGTGGGTAGGCCACGCGAAATTGAGATATTCTTGTCTTTTCACCGCTTTCGAATTGGCTGGCTTAGAGAGATGGAATTGGGCATGAGCAAGAGAGCGGCGACGGCGCGCGCACACACACACGCACACACGCGGGTACATACACCTCCATGTTGCGACTGAATGGCGGCGTCCATCATGGTCGTTCCAATCATCGGACCTAGTTCCGGTCGCCCAATCCCACAGGATGCCGCTACTGAACTGCCGTTGTCAATCTTTTCCCCCGATTGCTATATTCCGCCTTTCGGAATGCAGGCTCATGAAGGTTGGCGCATACGGCACCCCTGGTCACAATTTGTCTACAAGTCGCAGTCTCTTGCCATTGAACGTTAGTAGATGTGAGCCCAGCAACAGCACCACGGCCGGCCGACCGACCGTACAAGGCCAAAAATTTGGGGGTGTTTGTCTTCTCCCTTGTTGCCGAGTCTTATGTCGGCATCCTGTCTCACTTTTTCAGCTTCGCGGCACGCCCTTCTGACCGAGCCAACTTTGATTCAGCGCGGTCAGCGTCTTATTCGCAGAAACATTCGCTCTCGCGGTGCGGCGTGTTGACCTCCGCCAGATAGGTACGGTATGCACAATCGACCGAATGCCTGTCCTTGGCTGCCTGCCCAGCGAACCCGAGATCGCCGCTGTCAACGCGTGCTGTACCGGATTTCGCAGGTGTCTGCAACTTTGCGTAGGTGTGTGTGTATGCGTGTCTATGTTGCTTCTCGTCCATTGTTTCTTCTTTGCTTTTTTTCCCTGGTCTTTTCTTATTCTGTGGTGCGCCTCCTCCTGCTTCGGTGTGTAGGAGAACTCTCGGGTTGCGGTGTGAGAACTTGAGATGCGCACAGGTACTGAAGGGCAATGCGCCGGCATTCTCTCTGACATGCGTGGCGGGCTTCTCGAAGGTCCATGGAACTCTTCTGTCTGGGTTCTGCATTGCATCGGGCGGTCGCATTTTTCTTCTAGCCTCTCGTCGTTCCAAGGGTCATGTCCGAGGACACCACCATCGCGATGAGTCTGGCGCATCGTCGAAGAGGCGAGAAGGGAAAACGAAGCATGGGCTGTCGCCGAGCTGGATTGCGATTCACAGGGTTTCCAGGCTGGCGGGATTGTGGCGTTTCGGGGGGGGGGGGGGGGGGGGCCCAGGGGGGGGGGGGGGGGGGGCGGGGGGGGGGGGGTGGGGGGGGGGGGGGGGGGGGTGGGGGGGGGGTGGGGGGGGGGGGGGGGGGGGGGGGGGGGGGGGGGGGGGGGGGGGGGGGGGGGGGGCTCCTTCCCCTTTTCGAGAATGGGAAGTCTGCTGATGTGTCTGAGGTTGATCTGTTGGTTCTCATCTCCCCGCGCCCAAAAAGTCTCACTCTACCTGCCAACTGGGTTCAGTGATGAGTACTTTGTAGATGTTTCCAGCTGTCAATTAGTTCTTGTGTTCCCCCAATCGCGGGGCAAAAGACCCGTCTGGCTCTGGCGGCCCTCCCTCGTTGTTCCTTCTTCTCCCTGAGGTGGCCCTGCCACATTTGCTTCTCATTCTTCCCCAGCCTGATCGTCCGGCGTCGTGAATTCCAGCAGTTTGGTCGTACAAGGCGTCTCGTGCCGGCCTCCCGAAGCTGTTCGCATTTTTGTTCATGAGATGTGGTTGCTTGCGAGTTATGTCATAGGCGTTCGGTTGTTGGTTGATGAGGGGGTTCGGACACGGCGAAAGGCGTCGAGAACGTCAATAAAGCAAAGAGGGTATCCGGAATCAGCGATTTTATGAGTTATTTCGGGGTGGGCTTAGCAATGCCGGCCCGGGGGTGATGAACCCCTGATGAATGCCGTCTCGTCGGCGCAATATCCAGTTCGGACCTCTGTTATGTCAATTCTGACTCAGAAAGCCAGCCGTTGTATGTTTCGTTTCCTCTGTGAGTTCCTTCGGGAGGATACCTGTTAGACCAATGAGGCCGGAATCCCCAGAAGAAGAAAAAACAGGGCCTGCAGCAGACCCTGCTTGTAAGACCCGGCGCTGTGCCTGGCATGCGCCGGGCACCCTTCCCTCATCCTCGAAAGCCTCGAAGCTCCAGCTGGTTAGGGTGTCGGGGTGTTAGGGCAGGGCGGGCCAGCTGAGAGCAATGGGGGGGAGGAGTGAGAGTGAGAAGGAGGGGGGAAGGGGAGGGGGAGAGCGGTCAGGCGGTGGGAAACGGCGGAAATCTCTCCGGATTCTGAGAACGAGGTACCGGAACTGCTGAGGTACCTCGACCAGGTCCAGTACTCCAGCGCCTCCTTGACCCAAATCCAGGCGATACATGCGCTAGCAGCCTAATGACGACCGCTTTTTCTTCCGAATCAACGAATCACTGGCTCAACCGGTGCTTTGCGGATCTCGCTCCGTAGTGCACCACAGTACAAGTGCCAGGGCCAGTGACTTGGCATTTCCGGGCTTATGGTCTGAGTGTGGTGTAGGCTGCGGGAGAGACAGTGAGACTCCAGAGACCCTGGACAAGTGCGAATCCTTCAGACTGGGACTGTCAGCGGTCATTCCGTCGCGTACGGAATTTCCGTACAGAATTTCCGTACAACTACCAGCAATGGACATCATGTACATCATCGCGCATCTAGAACCTTGTATGTCTCTGACGAAAGAAAATTGATATTGAGCCATGTTTGGCGATGTTCCTGTACAATGCAGTAGGAGTGCACGTATGCTCAAGCAGAGCTCTCTATTCGTAGCTGTATCTGTTGTTGCGAAAGAAAGAAAAAACTGGTCGTAAATGCCTCGACCCGGGGTATCGAATCGTCCCAAATCCAACAGAGAACTCGATCAGTGGAGTCAATCAATCGGCCCGTCCGGGACCGTGGTAAATGCTGTTATGTTTGTTCTCGCCGTACATATTCTCAGGCGACACTTTCAGGGTCTGCCTCTGCCGCTGGGTCTGCGTCTGGTACTGCCCCCACCAGCTCTTCGAGTCCTCCGACCTCCGTTGGTCCGTTAATGCCGTCCGGAGGAAGGGCCCACGCGGGCATCGGACTGGTGTAGCTCCAAGCCCCTCCGGCATCTTCGTAACGGAGGCTGTGAAGCCAGAGCGAAAGCTCGTGCTCGCCGGGGTCTGTGTAGAGCGGCGTATCGCAAACGTCGCAAAGCTCTCCTGACAGCTTTTCAGCCCTTCTCTTCTGGTACAGGTCCACCAGTTCGTCGTGATAGGCCACGGCGTCGGCGATATCTTGTTTGCCCATCCTTTCTAGGCGTGACATGATGTCTTCGTCCGTATTCTCGACTGCATCCGAGTCGTTGCATCCCAAGTTAATTCCCCAAACTCTTTGGTTGGCATACAAGGGGTCGTTCTCAATGGGATGCCCAACAAATTGCAGATGCACGCGGATCTGATGTGTTCTGCCAGTCAAGGGCAGGCAGCGAACGATTGAGTAGCCCTCTTTCTTGATCCAAGGCCGGCGTTCCTCGTCCGCAAGTCGTTCCGCACTCTTTGGCTCAGCTGCCTCCGAGTCATTCAGAGTGTCCGGCGGGTAGTAGGCCAGACGTTTGAAGACGGTACGGGCCGACTTTCCGTTGGCTCGCACGCGGTTGAGGCCTAGTCGCGGGGATATTTGGAGGATAGGCTGATCGCAGACAATTTCGCCATCAGGAAACTTTCCAGCAACGCGCGCCAAATATTCTTTGCGGACCGTATGAGCTCTAATTTGAGCAGTGAGCTTCACTGCTGCCTGTGGTGTCTTGGCGACGAAAAGAATTCCACTGGTGAGGCGGTCCAGGCGATGGCACGGGTAGGGCAGGAAATGCTCGCCTCGCTCAGACTTCATGATCTCGATAAGTGTGTTGTACTTGTATCTACCAGCAGGGTGTACCGGTACGCCGGATGGCTTATTGACAACGATCATCTCGTCATCTTCATGAATGACACGAATCGGCTCGCCTGTGACAGGGGGCTCATGGCGATGAATTGTGTGATTCACAAGGTCTCCATTCTTGACCAGATGATCCGGGCCGACTGCCTTTCCGTTGACAACGATGGCTCCGGTTTCCATGGCATACCGGTAGTACTCTAGGGTGCGGTCCCTGAATTCATCCTCAAAAATGTCGATCAGCTTCCGACCGCGCCAGCGTTGCTTGGCCCAGGTGTGGTAGGTAAAGTGATAAGGAGCAACTCTACGGAGACCGTCCTCGAAGAAGTAAGGCCGAGGCCACATGTCGCCGGTAGGCGTTGTCAAGACTTCAGGCAGCTCATTGGAAGCTTCAGACGGTTGGGCATCCGGTAGCTTGGCTGGTTCAGCAGCGGGAGCAGCAGCAGACGGCGGGGCCGCAGCCGACGTCGGTGCCATTTGATCAGAAGCCATGGCAGGCATAAGAGATTCCCGTCGGAATGGCAGCCTTGCCAAGGACCAAACTGAACGCAAGAGGGTAGCCAGGATTGATCAGGTAGTCAAGTTGTGGTGTGCGATGGTGTGCGAAACTTCGACTAGTCGTAAGTAAGTAGTGTTTGAGAAAGTCGCTTGCTACTTGCCTCGAGGAACCTGGATATCATCTACTGCTAACAAACTTTGCATGTGTAGTGAAAGGTATCTCGAAAGAGTCACAAATTCTTGGCGGTCAGGCATGGCAGAACTTTGCTGGAGTTGGATTTCTGGTGGGCGAGATCGGGAAAGGTGGATTAGCAGAAGCGCGATTGGTCACTGGAAAGACCTTGTGTAGTTACATAATCTCAGCTAGAGCCTACCATTTTCCGGCTCAGGTAATCAGCACCCCTGGGCAGGTATTCCGGCTCTGAACCAAATAGGTCTGCCGACATTGGTGATTGGCTCCTGTTAAGTTGACGGCAACATGACATTCTGCCTCGGCTCAGCTAGGAACTCTACTGTGCTGCAAGTCAACTGCGGCAATCAAAAGTCTCAACAATTTCTCCACAACTCTTAGTGGGAAGCTACGAAGGCTTCTTCATCGAAAGGTTTAAAGTCACGAGCTGAACCACAACTCAATCGAGAAAAGTGCCGATAAGGCAATGCGCGTTTACCAGTGACGTCTGACTGAGCATCCTCCATCTCTTGTCCCTCCCTTGTGTTTCTGAGTCAATACTACCCCAGCAAGGGCCAGTACCTTCGGCATCACCGCCTACAACGTGCTCCAAATATCCGATCTCTCTCCATCATCTCACAAAGCACCGCCATGGCCAGCAATAAGCAGTTAAAGCAGCGTCGAAGGGGGGACTACGGGTACATCCTAGACTACCGGACACGATGGTGAGTTTACCTCCATCCCGCCATGGTTATCACAAGCTGTCATTGCGGCTTCCCTTTCTGCCTACTCCTCGGTGCCTTTCATCCTCCCTGCTATACCTCAAAACGGAGGGACCGAGCCCATTCCTCGCAAAGCTTCAAGGGGGGGCTTGTCCGTGCTGCAAGCGGACGCCCTCCCTCCTATCCTTTCTTTCGCCAACCTCTCACGCCTATGGTGCAAAGGCGAGGGCGCTCTTCGCAGCGTATCAGCAGCCGTCCATCTTCTCATCATTATCATCCCCTCACACTTCGCTTTCATTCGTCTGCGCTTTTGCTGCTTGGGCAGAGATTGACAAGGTTTCTTAGGGCCGATAATGATATGTATCAGCACATGAACAATAGCGTCTACAACTTCCTGTATGCTTCTGTCGATCAAGCTAATGTCCGCGCGGCGTCCAGCTAAGAAACTGCAGATACGACTCCGTGGTCAACGCCTACCTGATCGAGCACTGCGGCCTATCTCCCTTACGTTCTGATCAGTACGGCCTTGTCGTACACTCACACAGCGACTACTTTGCTTCGATTGCGTACCCCGCAGTCGCTCAATTAGCGCTGCGAGTGAACAAGTTGGGGAAGTCAAGCGTCACCTACGAAATTGCCTTGTTTGAAAAGGGAGTGGACGAGGTGAGAGCAGTCGGGGAGTTTACCCACGTCTTTGTCGAGAGATCTACCGGTCGTCCAACCGCATCCGGAATGGAGGACGAAATGCGGAGGGGTCTACAGCGACTTCTGATGGTGGGTGGTAGGGGAAACAAGCTCTAAATTGAACTCTATCACCCACCCACTTGTACCATGGAGCTTATCTCCTAACAAATTCCTCTACCAGTTTACAGCTGCAAGCTCAGCTTTTGGATTGCGCCATCCTGCTCACCACTCGTGAAGATCTTCTCGAGGAACTCCAAGTCCGCCAGCGCCTCCTCAGCTGATTGCAGGGGGTTGGGTGTCCCAGCAGCCAAACCTTCAGCCCAGGCCTTGACCTCCTCCTTTACACCACTCGTCTGTTCAAAATGAGTTGTTGTTGCCTCGCCGTCAAAGGGCCTGACGGTGAGATCGTGACTCGACAAGGTCACACTGCCGTTCTCGCCCGCCACGTGGAAGTCGAAGGCACTCAGGGTTGAGCCAACACTGACGGCGAAGGAACCAGTGGCGCCCTGCTTGGTCTTGACGACGGCATTAATGGTGTCAATGGGCGGCAGGTGCTCCCGGGTCAAGTCCGAGAAGGCGGCAACCGAGGCCGGCGCCGCGTCCTTGCCGAGCAGAAGGCGAAGGGCGGCGGCGAAGTGGACGCCGCCGTCGAGGAGGAATCCACCCTGGTAGTCGGGCTTCTTGCGCCACGCAGTCTCAATGTATTTGCCGCCCAGTTTCACGAAGAAGAAGACCCTCACGTTGAAGCCGATAACTTTGCCCAGCTTCCGCACCTCGTCTCTTGCCGTAGTGTACCGGGGCTGGAAGCGGTAGTTCTCGGCCACGGCGAAGGTCACGCCCTTTTCAGCGGACACCTTTTCATAGTACTTAATCAGCTCCTGCGCACGAGCAATGTCTGCGGCGATAGGCTTCTCGGCTAAGACGTGCTTTCCTGCAGCGAGAGCTTGCTTAATGTAATCGGGCTGGTTCAGGATGGGCAGGGCTAAGATGAGAGCCTGGATATCATCACGGGCCAAGAGATCTTTGAAGGACTTGCCCTCGCCCGCGTCGTCAGAGTACAGGTCAGGTGAAGCTGACTTGGTGACGAGCTTAGCCGTGTCCTGGGCGGACTTGAGAGAGCGAGAGAAGATGGCCTTCAGGGTAAGGTTGTCGTTTGCTTCCACAGCAGGCTGTTTGGACAGTCAGTGACCACGAGACCCGCGGCTTCCGCGGACGGGCAATACCAGCTAGGTAGTCGCCTTACCAAATGCTCTTCCTTGGCAAAGATGCCTCCTCCAACAATGGCTACTCCGATGGGGGCCATGGTTTCTCAGATATATCGTTCAAGATTAGATGCGAGCCGTGCGGAAGGCCTGAGTCAAGCAACTGTAAGGCAAGGTGTATATAAATAGAAAAGTACAAGATAACCTTCCAAACTGAGGTGAAGGGAAGAGAGAGAGAGAGAGAGAGAGAGAGAGAGAGAGGGATAAGGATCCAAATGATTTATTTGTTCCAATTGAGTTGGACGGTCTTCCAGACAATTCGTTATTTGTCCATGAAGGCGTGTTGTGCAGTAGCCAGGCACGCAAGCAATGCCATCATCAGCTTTCTCCTCCAATGCCTGGGGAGCTTCGTGATGGTAGTGGGGTTTTGTTGGCGGGGTCGGAGAGCCCTGTGGCACAACCGTCTCTCAGCAAATTGATGGAGATGATGAGACACTATCTAAGGCTCGAGGAGAACACGGCCGGTTCTGTTAGCGTATTAATCACACAACACCCCGCTCGGGAGTGAGAGCCTTACTCTTTTGGGAAAGTATAGCAGTTGAGTAGTTGGGGACCTGAGTTCCTGCCAAACGCCCTGCACCGGAAGGTACAGACGGGAATGATCTTTTGATGAGGTCGGATGAATCCAATGGAAGGCAGGCACCCAATACAGATGATGCTACAGTTTGGGTGTTTCCAAGTATCATGTGCGGTAGGTGTGATTTTTACGAGGAAAGAGTCTACTGGCTAGGTACTCAAAGAACTGCTCGTGATCATAAATACACAAATCATCTCATACAACTTGGCTACGCATGTTTGCTCATATAACTCATCTCCTGATTTGCTTCCTTCCTGCCGCATTCCGGATCTGCATCCCCGGTTTTCGGCTCCGCTTAACTACCGTTCTTTTCATACCGTACCGGAGGCGGTGCTTTCTGATTCAGCCTCGTCGTCGCTGCTGCTGTCGTCCAGTCGGTCGATGGCTCGTTGGCACTCCTTCTCCCACTTACTCAATCCAACAATGACCCATTCCAACGCCCCGACCAGATACAATGCAACACATTGTCCGATCCACAAGCCGGCGAGACCCCAGCCATGAAAGGCGAGGTAGATGCCGGCGGGGAGAGCTCCACCGTAGTAGCTGACGAGGTTCACCACAGCCCCGACCCACTGACGGCCCATGCCTCGAAGGGCACCACCACACGATCCGTTCAGGCCGTCTGCTATCTGGAAAAGTGCGACGTACGGCATCACTTCGCCAACGAGCTGCACCACCCGCTCGTCGTCATTAAAGATCTTGCCAAACACATCCTTCGTCGCCATAAGCATAGTAAGAACCACACTTCCGAGTATCACGGACAAGATTGCTGCCGAGTGTGCTGCTATCGCCGCGTCCCGAGGCCGCTGCGCTCCCAGCAGATTTCCTAGTCTTGCCGATGCTGCTACCCCAAGACCGAAGGGAATGGTGTTGATAATTTGGTCCGCCGTCATGATGACAGACTGGGCCGCCAACGGAATAGTGCCAAGTCTCCCGGCAGCCAGGGCCACAATCTCGAAGGCCCACCACTCAGTGCCAACATGAACGACTCCAAGAAGTGCAAGCTTGGAAAAGGGCCCAATATTTCTGATGGCTCTCCGAAGCTCCAGACCACCCCAGCATTCCTTGCCGCGGACGAAGACTGCATAGGCAACTAGAAGGAGAAACGATACCCAGTACGAGATGCCTGTGGCCAAGGGAGCACCGTACAAGCCGAGGCCGAAAGTGTGGATGAACAAATAGTTGAGCCCGGCGTTCATCGGAGATGTAATTAACAGCACATACGTGCCTGGGCGGTAAATCGCTGTCACATTTACGTCAGTGCCGTCGTCTATTTCCCTCCGTCCTTGACTTTCTCGAGGTGACATTGAGGGGCCCTGACTTACCTTGGGCCTGCAAATACTTCTTCATGGCCTCGAACCACACGTATCCCAACCCGCCCGGGATCAGGCATCGCAAAAACGCCGAGCTTTGCACGCAGATGAACTCTTCTTGGCCCAGCGCCCGGAACACCGGTTCGGAAAACCACCAGAGCACTGCCACCACAGCATAAAATGCCGACAAGACAAGGATGCCTCTCTGCAAAAGGATGCCCAAGTCGTGCTTGTTCGAAGATCCCGTGAAGCTACTCGACGCAAGAGTGTCGAGCGCTGTCGTACCACCGAGGGCAATGAGCCAAGCTGTCGCCATGGCGAACATGTAGCTGAAGGCTGCGGTGGCGAGTGCTTCCGGGCTCAGTCTGCCAACAATAAGAACGCTGATGGTTTGCAGGCTGTTCTGCAGCGTGTACGCCAGGATAACCGGGACAGCGGCTTTGGCCAGCAAGAGTATTTCGGCCAGCCATAGCCGGACTGCGTGGGGTTCTTCCGACTTGACCGCCGGGGGCTTCGGTAGCAATGCCGTAGTCTCGGACCGGGAAGACATGGAGGGCGGGCCCAGTGTGTCGGCCGAGGACGTGTCCGACATTGTGGTTCTTACTCGGATTGCGACCGCTTTCTATCAAGCTCGATGTCACTCCGGAAGCGGTGGTTGTGGAAAGTCCACCCGACTGTCCAAACCGATTTCCGGATGTCGATAGGAGTGACTGCAAACGCGAGTCAAGGGACGAAGCAGATGAGACAATCCGAGGCTAGTTGTGCACCCATGCACCAACGTGTTTGCTGGCGAATTTCGAAAAACTTAAGGGAGGGAGCGAAGGTTCAGACGATCAGATGTCAAACAATAAAACGAAAAGGACAGCGGGAAACGGCTCAGCATTGTATACGGCATTTTTCAAAACTCCATCTTGCGACCCCTCCCCATCCCATGCTGGTATCGAAAGTTCAGACACAAGATAGCTGACAAGAGCTATTTGCCACGCGCAATTGGGCCAAGTTTGTAACTCCAACGACGGACAATTGACTTTGCTCACCTCTCGCGAGGCATGCCTGGTTCTCATCGCGCGGGGAGAACCCCTCAATCGATGGGCAAAGATTGGACAGCGATTAGTCTGCATTTCGGCCGACATGAATTTCTTTCCACGCTTGCGAGGGTCTACGTGGGCGAGAAGGACGTTAGACAGCGGACCGTTGACTCTGAGTGGCTGCATCGATTATCGCACGGCAACTGGCCCATCCGAACTGACGCAATGGATGAGGTCGGATTTCTCGAAGGAGCAAGCGGCTTACATGGTGCGCAGTTGCTGCGACTCTGCCCTACTTATTGTCTGGGAACGCGGCGGCCACCTTGATGAGATACCAAGAGATTCGGTAGCCCAATCTGCCAGAAATGCGAATCGTGCATACCAAGTACACTGCATTCTTCAGCGCGCTAAGCCAAGAAGAGGAGCCGAAGCTCAACCAATGCAGATTCTCTTATCTCGCATCTTATCCGTGGACCGAGGACAGCAACGGCTTACCTAAGGAACAATGGCTTAAGGCACTGGTAGTTAGTTTGGCAGTCTGGTACCGGCACCGGCCCTGGCAACGACGGGCAAGGTTGGCAAAGGCTTCGGTGAACATGCAGCGGGAAACGGCCGACACCGGTATCGGGTCCAGCTTTGCCGGCCGAGTGGAGGTAGGGGGGGCAGATGAAAAAAAAAAGAATAATAAAAAAGGGCTGACGGGAAGAGGGGGGGGGGGGGGGCGTTGTCTTATCGGCAAGTCGCATTGCTTCCAATCTACGAGTATGTCGTACGGGATATCATCGCTTCACGCCAGCACTGACTGGTTCACTAGGCACTTTGCTGTGCTGGAGGACTTGTCGAGGTCAGAGCGTGCAAGTACCCATTGGAGCCATCTCAATTCACGCCCATCTCAAGATCTTCGCCGCAGCGAAAGACCGGCGGCCGACCTCATGACCGACGAGACTGTGGGCATGAGAGGAGCAAGGGGGAAAACAAATCTTCAACTTGCATTGGTACAATACGAGAGTGGACATGGAACAAATGGAGCAGCCCCAGAAGACACTCTAGAAGAACCTTGGTCCAAAAGAGGGAAAAATCGAGACCATCTTCAGAGTATCAAAGCGCAATGGTCAACCGCCAGGCGAGTTCGACAAACTCGGGTAGAGGCACGAGAGCACCAGGGTCAATGGTCAAGGATTGATGGGCGCCACCATCTTGGACTAACATTGACATTCTCGCACAGAGTATCAACGACGATCAAGCTTTAGACACGGAAACTTCTTGAAAACAGCCGGAATAGTCTTAGCTACTGAAATAGAAGCTATCCAGCATAGCTGTAACGACGGTTGCGGCCAATGGACGGCACGCGCACGACTAACGGGACTCGATGCCATGTGCTTTTCATGAGTCGAACTGGCCAGGGACAACGGCTTAATCTCATGCAACACGAGGCGACTTGAGTTGACTTCAACTTTAGATTTGAGCCAACCTGATTCCATATCGTCACTACTGCATTAATTGAGTCGAGCAAATGGCGAATGCGGCAACGGACTCAGGTTCAGCGATGGACAGGCCGGATACTTCGTACGGGATACATTCGAATGCCTTACTTGGTGCAAGGTCGAGTCCTCTTTTCACAGAACGCATAACGGCGTCATACAGATCTCATGGTTACGGGTGAGAACCAACGCATTCTGCAGGGCCAAAGTTAAAGTCTAAATAGACGAACCCCGTCCCCTGCCCGGTCAGCGCCCGCGAAGCCCGTCAAGTCAGCCCGCCCGCCCACTGAGCGACATTGAGAGGATGCCATTTTCTCATCGCATCTTGGACGGCAATCACACGAGGAAGATTCCCTGCCACCGCGGTGGCCGCAAGGTACAGATCAGAAGTTCAGCACGCCAAAGAAAAACGGAGTCTGATCTGACACAGGACGTGGCAGCCTTCTTCGAGTACCTTCATCCATTCTTTGATTGGGAAAGGAATTCGTTCGAAACACGCCGTGGAACGTGGCTCTAAACTCTAAACCTTTCGTCGGGGAACCCTTTCGCCCGCCCCCCTTCTACTGCTGCCTACGTCCGGGACTGGGCTTCGAACAAAGTGAACACGGCCTGTTCCCCTTCGACCAACGTTGGACATTGCAAGGTACCGGATGCAATGTCTGTACCTGTGTTCTCCAGTGTACGGATACATTGCGACAACTCTTCGTTCCCAGTCTCTTCCGCACCACCTTGGTGAGCAGACGTCGTATAGTCACCCCTACGCACCATATCCGTGAGGAACCACTTCCTTCACTTTGCTCTTCCTTGCTCGTGGGACATCGCATTGCATACACCACCTGACGCAGTGCAGCTACATGGCACGATTGCTTCCAGAGTTCCACACCACATGTTTTTCTCGCTCTCTTTCGCTCTTTTTGCCTTTGCATCCTTGATATTCACCCTTCGCTGTTCCTACGATCTGCATAGTATATCCCATCATACACCCTCCTCCTCACCTCCTCTTGCTGTTTTCCCGTTGTTGAAGCTCCCATATGCGTCAAATCGAACTCGGGCTCTCCTGGCAGAGAATCATTTTGGCGGACGTTCGGGATCGACACCGCCAATGCCTCTAGGCTGTCTCCTGCGGATATCTCCTGAACTCTTTTTTGGCTTCAGAGTTTTGACGTCACCTCCGGACGACGGAAGAGGAAACAGAACTGCGGGTGCGGAAATTCCGCTAGAACGGTTACACTTCAGCATCCAACCGTCAGAAGGACCCAGCCCAGCCCAGCCGCTGCCCCGGCACAAGGTGCGGATGCTACGTATGGACGGGTTCGGGAGTGCTTCCTCTCCACTTGCCAACCACCGTCCCGAATCCGCCAGTCAGACGGAGGATGCGTGTCTCACTTCCGCATACGGGGCTTGTGATATCCGTGGTTGAACTGGAGTTTGCCATCCATTCTTCCGTTCTACCGTTTGTCGGTCAGCCAGAACCGGCCCTTTGCAGTACCGATACCACTTCAGACGCAGGTAGGCAACCTCGCTTCGACAGATAGCGTATCCGTACGAGCGTATCGTTTCCCGGGGAAGCGGTCGAACGGGAAATAGGGCGTACAAACGGTTTAGGGTTCTTCAGTGCAGCTTCTGGCACGTCCACGTGGCTTCCGGCAAAGTGAACGGACAACCGCCCGGCATCGCACTTCTCTGCGACTTCTCGCTTTCAGCATGGTCGCCCGTTTCATGGGGGCCTCGAACGCTGCCCATCCCGGCCGTGGCGAGTTACATGTTGCCGTCAAAAACGTGGGCAGCGTTGTATCAACCACAAGAGTGTCAGGAAAGAAATAGTCTGCTGGGCGCCCGCTGCTGGGGCGGTTCCGCAAACTGGAACACAATACACACCCTGCTATGGGGGAGAGGAGCAGCAAGAGGAGGGGACTTTGCATCGTCACCCACTCTTTAGAGTTCGAGGCCGCAGCATTACAGCAGGCCAGCCTCTCCCCCAGTACCCTCCCTCGTTCCCACCCTCTCGATGTTCGCGCGTCTTAATCCTGGTCTTCCGTCGAACTCTGCCAGCGGAAGGTGCAAGCGCTTTCCCCAGGAGTAATTTCGGAAGTCGGATCGTAGGGATTATTGATGGGCATTTGGAAATGACGACGTTATGGCCCGGGTACGAAGTTGCTGTTTCTTGCACAATTGTCGTGATGCCAAAAATCACCTCCCATGTACCCTGCCATACACCTATCCCGGGGTCCCATACGTTAGCGCAGTGAATTGACAGGGAGGGTAGCCAATAAGTACAGGTTCTATCCTTTCTACCTAAATTCTATAGCTAATCCGGAGATAGTACTTTAAACTCCTCACTATCGAACCTTCTACCTATTTCTACTATTTCTCCCTACTTTTTACCACTAACTTTCACCTTAACTATATATATAAAATATTTTTTAAAAAATCTTAAGGTAATATTTTAAAGTACTTATCCTAAAATCTCTTTTTATTTTATATATAAAAATCAGAAAAGTGACTTTGCAGGGCTGCTACTAGATTTAGTAAAGTCGGCTACCATTTCACGAGCTAACGTATGGGACCCCGGGATAGGTGTATATCAAGGCCACCCCCGGACAGTTGCCCTGTCCATAAGCCTTTTCCCCCCTGTCTATTCTTTTTTCCTCTCCCAATGCTACCTTTATGCAGTAGCTCCCAGCAGCAAGCTGACCCCTGAGAAGAGACCGCTGCGCTACGGTGTTGCCGCCGGCAGCGTCGCCTTCTTCATCACCTCGTGGCAAGTTGAAGTCTTGCAAATCCCAGAAATGGATGGCCCGAGAATTGCAGGCTTGCTGTTGTTGTTGTTGTTGTCGCAGACGTTACGCTCAAGGGACGTCATTCTCGACGCAGAACGCGGTAATCTGCTTTTGCCAGTGGCCCCGTCCTTCACACCTCCATGATGGATCCATGATGGAGGAAAATATTTTCCCTCGTTGTCGGGTTTCGTGACCTGCAATATGCGGCCGTGGACCGACGTGTCCAGCAATATCCATGACTTTGCGGGAACGGGGACTCTCCACTACAGAGGAGGAGTCTCTTCAGCAATCGTCGAGTGTTTCTTGGCCACACACCCACTCACCGCTCTTCGCGCCCGGAGCGCCGTCCTCCTCTTGCTGGATGCCGCTCCATCCCTCTCCTCCTGTCCTCCTCCCTCTCCTCCTGCTCTCCCATGTCTTGGCCCTCGAGCCAATGCTGCAGCCGCATGCCGGTCGACGCGGCACCCATAGCCATTGCCCAGTTTTCCACTCCGAGCGTGAGGGTGCTAATCGTCAACATATTTTTCACAAAGCGCGCATGCGGCGTCCGGTGGCATGCCGGCGCGATAGCCAGCATCATCCAGTGAAATATGCCCACCGTGTCGTTCCATGTCGACAGGGGTACACGCCATGTCGTCGTCCAGATCTGCAGAAATTCTGATTCCGTGCATGTCCCGCTCAGCGGCGTCCGGGTCATGACGGCCCGCGTGTAGAGTAACGCTGTCATTCGGATAACCTGGTACATGAAGTCCGGACTCTGCTGGTGGTGGTATGCGGATCGAGGACTCGTCGGAGAATCGCTAGCGTCTCGGGTATGTGACTTGGTTGACGACCATTCGGATGTCGTGGAGTCGGAATTCGGGCCCGAAGGTGATCGGCCCGGCCCAACGGAGCCAGGTCCGGCGGCCGTACCTGTGCTGGGCACACTCTCACTCCGTATGGATTCTCTATCGAACGCGGCGGAATAATTGCTTGTTGGTGGCGAATTCGTTCGAGTCGGGGGATCTGAGGACAGACTTTGGCGATGTCCAGGTATGGTTGAGTGAAGACTGCTGATATGTTCATACATGTACTTCCCCATCGCTTGGGCCTTCAGCGAGGCTGGGTTTGTCGTTGCTGATGTCGTCGATTCATCATATATCGCGTCGACGACGCTTAGAAGGTACTTCACATTGTCGAGTATCGAGGCCGTCGCCGGGTGGATGCGCAGACTCGTGGCGCAATCGGAGAAAGACGGGAGTGATCCGCTGCACGGTAGATGTGTCACCATGGGCGATAGATTCGCCATGCGGAGGGGGACGTCCTTTATAGGGTCGACGAAGGCGTACGATTTCGCCAAGACCCGACGTGCTGAATTTGCCGCTCCTCCTGATGTCGCTGGACCCGTCGACCCTTTGCATCCGCTTCCTCCGCCTTTACGGTCGTCGTCCGAAGGCGACAGAGTCAGTAGCAGTGGGCTGTTTTCGTGGGCGAGGGATATGGAGACATCGTGACTGTGCATATGAGTCAGTTCATCGGGAAGGTAAAGACGAGCCAGGCGTGCATATCGTTTGTTGGAAGAGGATCCGTTCGCGAGTCAAACGAGTCAAGAGTCAAGGCCTAGAGCGAAAATAAGACCAGAGAGGGTCGGACGGACAAATGGAAACATGGTAAATAAGGCGGAAGATACTGCGTACGAGAAAAATGTCGGAAAAGCAAAATAAAGGACGCAATAACAATGCGGGAAGTAAAATATACAAAACGTCCAGACACGCGAATAAATGAGTAGCAATCATGAGTACACGACAAAGGCAGATATCAACCGTCAAAGGTATAATCAAAAGACTCAACAAGGTCAATCCAGAGAACATGTAGAAATCAGAACAACAGAAAAGGTTTACGCACACGATAGCATTTTTCGCCAAGAGGCCGTCCATGCCGAGCTGATTGAAGCCGCCGCGCACTCTGATCATATCTCGCAAGCCCATGAGGTGGTACCTTAGGTCCTGTTCCGATTCGCCCCAGTACCATTCAGCCACGGTGAGCTGAATGACGCCGGCGATGGCCGCATCTCCGGGCTTTTGAATTACCGGTGTGGTTAAACTGTTTGCGTCTGTTGCGGTCAGCGCGGTGGTGTTTGGCACCATGCTCTTACTGCTGTCCGTGGTCAGGTTTTCGTTGAGCATAGCGATGGCTTGGCCTTTGTAAGTCCGCAGGACATCTGTCCGTACATCCCCAGTCTCGTGGAGGAAGCAGGCTGAGGTATAGAGAATGATCCGCATCACTAGGGGATCTTGAAGGCAGAAGGGGGAGTAATGACGTATAAAAGGATTGTTGGGGCTCGGGTCGCCGTTGATAGAGGCTTTGAAACGGGAGAGAACTGCGATGTCTGTACTCGCATATCAGTATCATGTCTTTGGCAGATCAGGGGCTGTGTCCACTTACACAGTCTAAGTAATTTCTTGTTCAAGGGGCTCTGGTCCACAGGTAAAAGTGCTATTTGCTCGTCTATACCGCTGGCTGGTCGCTCCGGGAATTGTACCCTAGACTCTGCTGGATGTGACCAAGATCCAGGACTCTGTCCATGCTGCGGAGTGTCGTCGTCGTTATGGGCTGTTTCAAAGTTGTCGAAAATCAACTTTGGGACTGCTAGTCGATGTGACAAGACTTGCTGCGATGCTTGGAAGATATCGACATCTAGTATACTACGATCGGGGTTGGCTAATGGAAGCCACGAGACTGACGGTGGAAGACATTCTGTATCGCTGTTGAGGAGCTCTGCCTCTGATCGTTGTACTCTAAGCGTAGATTGGTATGTTGCCGGTTCCGAGCCTGGGCTTGGATGTGACGTCGAAATACCTGGTACAGCCCAACCAGCGATAGAAGGACTCCCGAGCGGTCTTGTTGACTGAGACGCTTGTATCAGGGGAGAGCTTACTCCTGGTAGTGTTGAAAGAAGGGGACCACGACCTCCCGCCCTTGCTGGTGTCAAGAAGGTAGAAGTTCCCGGTATGCGACTGCTGTGGGATTAGATCATGTACAAGATTGTGATAGCAGCCGTAGATCTGGCAGGAGGGAACGGGGACGAGTGCGGAACTTCAGACTTACTTGCCCACGCGGTACTCGCATATTGGTTGAGGAAAACGACGGAGGCAGTTGCTACATGGCTGACCTTGGTCACACTGTATCAGAATTAGTCTTAGGGTCCTTGGATATGAGGGCCCGAGACGAAGCAAAGACGCTTCTTTGCATATCTCGTGAGCGATCAGCCAACACTTGATACCGACATTCAGTGTACACAGCGAAAGGAAAGAAGGCTGAAGTAGTAGGTGTACGTGCCTTCTGCTTCCTCCGTCTGCACTCCCCGCAGGACGTTGTCGTCCTCTCGGCGCGTGCTGCGTTCCGTGACGCCCGCTGCTGCTGCGAGCCTTCGGACATCGTCTGAAAATGGCACGAAGGCGGCGGAGGCGGCGGCTGCTTCTACTGCTACTGCTCCCCCCTTTCGTCTTCCGCAGAGCATCTGTTTCTGAGATACCTGTTTTTTTGTTCCACCTTTCCTGCAGATCGGCGGCGGCGACGCGGTATCGAACATGACGTGACTTTGGACCCGAGAATCTGGTTGAAATGTTTCTGGTAAGGCTGACTTATAAACAAATCGGAGAAAAGAGCAATAGGACATTGTCGAAGCCAGATCAAGTGAGAAAGGAGGCTTTGTCTGAGCTGCAGCTCGTCGGGTTTTGACACATTTGGTCTAGCGTCATGAGGATAGCTTCCGTGGATCGAGCTGGGCTGAGGAAAAGCCACAAACCAGCCCTCTGTTTCTTTCTTGGGGTTTGGTTGATGTGCACTAGCTTCCTCGCTAGTGCGAGAGCCCAAACCCAGGAAGCGGTATCTTGATGGTTCGAGGTTGTGCTCGCTGGAGAGAGAGAGAGAGAGAGAGAGAGGGAAGGGGGGGCGTACATGGGCCAGTCGGTTCCATGGAATTTCCACACATCGGATCGAGCCTGGTGAGATCCGGTCTGGACACATGGAGACTGTGAGTAGTTGTTGTGCAAAAAGATATGCCCCGCTCAACACTTCCCATCGCTGCCGCGAATATCTCTTGACCGCGTTCAATAATTGCGATAGATGCTACCGGATAATCAAACCACAGGGCAGCAGTTATCCTATCAGCCATACGCTGACTTCAGAAACGGCGTAAATCATGAAGCACAAGCCCCATCGCTGGCGGCTTGTCGTGCTCGAGCCTTGTCAAAAAGAGGCTGGACACTTGTCCCTGTAATACCATACCACTTGGGAGATGGAGTCGATGCGGCACTGTAACGTCAAGTTCGAGGATGGAATTAGCCGGCGAAACAGAGCGATAGGCTCAGACAGTCTTTCCAACGGCCCGCTTTCGGCGAAGCCCGAGTTGGACTCTCATGTTCGAGAATGCGGACCCAAAGAGCAGCCGATGGTTCGCCAGTGTGCGAAAAACGGTTGAGTAAGTTCGACGTGCCCGACTTTTTGACAAACATACGCGGAAGCCTTCTCCATGCTGGGGAATGTGACGCCCACATTGTGACGAAACGATGCAGCCGCAATCAAGCAAGTGCGCTAGCACAAAACATGTGTGTCCTAATTCGGACAGCTGAAGTGAGTCCACGATGCGTAGCTTCTGCCCAATCTCATGGATTGAGAGACCTCAAACTTAATCGACGTCGCCAAAGGAACGAACTGCTCAGCTACAGCAGGAGCCAAGAAGGGCTAGGCCAGGCTTCCCACTAAGGCAGAGCTAGCGCCCTTGGGAACCTCCGTTATTCAGCGAGGTGCCCTGTGGAATTCGTCAGCCCTGTCCGTGGCGCACCGAAAAAGCAAGAAGTGAGGGATGATTTTCTGTAAAACGTGTTCATAGAGACATGGCTTCGTAAAACGTGCCTATAGAAGCCCGCTGCCGGCCCCCAAATGTCTCGGTTGGGCTAGTTGAGGTAGCATTCCTGAAGGCTTCCCAATGCTTCGAAAAACTCCATCTCGTGTCGGTTCTTACTTTGGTCTGTAATGCGAACCGTGGGTTAGGGGGGCAGGGAGGAACGAGACGAACATCAATGAGACATTGGCATGCCCCTCGTGGCTGTTCACATTTGCTTTGACAATGTCGGTACGGCGCCACGGGCGGCGAGCCTGGAAAAAGCCTCGTTGGCTAGCTGAATGTGGTGCGTACGCCATTATACTTAGATGAGGTGGAATAAGGTAGGTAGTAGATTCGAAGCTGTGTCGACGGCTGTAGCTTCATTCTCGAGCCCAAATATTGAGCTTTTGGTCTGTCAGAGTCCGCAGCGAAATTTCCAACAGAATTGAAGTTCCAATATACCAAAAACGAATCGAGGTGACTAAATCAGGCGGAAATACAATGGGAGTAAGCACGTTTTGGCAAGCTCAGGGGAACGTGCCTTTTAAGCTTAAGGCCGGTTCGCGATCAGCAGGGCCCACTCCGCCGTGACGTATTGACCCACTAGCCGACCGAGTTCTCGGGTTCTCGCCACCGCCCGGAAAGCGGGAAGGTCCCGGGCTTGGAAGTAGTCGCTCCTTTGCTGCACTGAGAAATTAGTAGGCACTTTGAGTGAGATGTCTAAGCGCGAGGAAATGTCATTATTTCATTAAAATGGCCGCGTGCTATTCCACCACTGCACATGGCCAGTAGAATCGCATGCGTTGGAATGGTATCTGACCTAAAACCCCCCAAAACCTGATTCGTTTTCCGAAAAGAACTCCCGTTTGCTGTGTGCTCTTGAAGAAACAGAGCCTCATAAACCAGCATGATATCCACTTCCCTGATGGTATTACTGCGCTCCAAGTGCTCTCACGTGGAGAAATGGGGTATCCAATCGATCTTTCCATCCTTTACCTCCCGCGGTAATCCGGTTTTCTAGCCATATTCACTGGTGGAGGCTCGTCATCCACTGGATAGGGTAGGGGCGACGAGCCAACAGGACGACGGCCTCCGGCTGCCTGATGTTCCGGGAGTGGTGTCTTGGGAGGCAGCGGTGGTGGAATACGCTGTGGCTGTTGTGATTGCTGGACCGGACCGTTACTGTAAGGCTGGTTCTGCCATCGTGGATGTTCATCCGGGCTCATGATAGCAATCTTATCAGCGCCTGCTGCGTAGCGATACTGCGCTGGGGTGGGCGCAGTGACAACAAGTCGATCAATCTCATCGTCCTTCGCCGGGGGTAGGGGCCGTTGCTCGGGCCGTGGTGACGACGATGGTTGCAGCCGTTCGCCGGAACTTCTTGGTGAAGGACTCATTGGTGAGGGAATGTGCAAGTGCTCAGAGCCAGATTCGTAAGACTGACGGCTGGGCGGTGTGTTGTGTGGCGGCCACGATGTAGGAATCTCGGCTGGCAATTCTACCGCAAACGACATTGGCTCAGTCGTCTCCGAATTTGACTTGACCAGTTCAGGGACTTCTGGTAGGCGTGAGAACCTGATATTCGCTTTGTGAATCTTGGCCATCTTCGCAGAAGCACCTTGAATCATTTTCTGCTCGACCTCCCGCCTCAGGTATTGCCGTGTGCTCGTGCTGATTTCGGCCAGGCGATGCCATTCGTTCATACCAAACTCGCCGACGCCAACCTCCACATTAAGACGGTAGTAGTTTTCGACGTTGACGTTCCGCTTCAATAAGTGCTCTTTCCTCATTTGCTCGTGGATAGCCTCACATCCCTCAATCTTGGAGATAAGCTTCCGGCGAGCTTCCGCAAACTCTCCCAGGAAACCTTCGTACCACATCTGGGAGTTTGCATCACTTCCTTTGGGCCGTCTGCCGGTACCAACGCTGAGAAACACGCCGACTTCGCGACCCGGCCATTCGTTGACTACGGCTTCGTCAAGAGCCTCGGGAGAAGGGTTGAAGGTGCCGCCACCGTCATCGTGAAAAACGGACTGCCCGATTTGAATGGGCTTGAAGGCTAGGCCGATCGCACATGTCGCTCGTCCAGCCTGCCAGATCTTGCAGTCGAACTCTGGCGGAGGCTCTCTTCTCGAATCGTAGGATCGCAGTACGGCGGCGGGGTTGCCCTTGCGGGAACCTTTGTACATTGCCAAGACGGCGCTGAAGGGAAATGTCAGTTCAAAGCGCCTTGCTACGTGCCTGGCAGAGTACCGGCAGTCAGTAGGTAAAGACGTACGTTTTAGTCCTGTTCTCCCTTGCGTCGTAAAGTCTCGCGTTTGGGTCACCGTACCGCGAGTTGAAGGCAGGGCGTGCCATCTGAGCCTGGGGGCTACGTGCGCTGAAGCTGACAGTGCTGGCGTTGCTTGCATGCCTCCGGGGATTTGAGGTGTTGTAGCCGCTGAGAGGGCTGAGAACATCGTTCTCGGTGCCGTCATTGCCCTCTTTTTGATACACTGTGTGCTCCCTCACAGCCTCCTTGATAGCCTCCTCAAGCTTGGAGGCCTTGAAGAGGGTCGAGCGGTAGGGAATGCCGGCGATAGTTTTGTCGGTTTCGAAGACCATGCGCGTCAACCTAACGTAAAGTTCCTTGCACTGCTCTAGATCAAGGCGCAGTCGACCGAGCATCAGGGCTATAAGACCGCCGGTACCGGTTCCTACGATGAGGTCGAAATGATCGCAAGGCCGAGGGATTTCGTTTCGCCGCGGGGCTCTCCCCTCGATCTCGACAAAGGTACGGTGCATGAGTTCTTGGAGAATGATAAACATGGAGTAACCACGGACTCCTCCGCCATCTGTCATAGGCATGTTAGCATGAGCGCTTCCGGGCCAGTTTCGTGGGTTTTGCGCGCGATTTGGGTGTCGCGAAAGTGGCCGGTCTGCTTCACTTTGCTTACCTAGAGACAGAATGCGTAGGGGAGGGCCCTTTGTGGTGTCCCTCCTCCTGACCCCATTGGAGTCCATGATCTGGGCAAGCTCTCGTGGGTAAGCTGGCTTGGTCGCGATCCACCGGGCTTCTTGATATTGGTGTGGGGTATCGGTTGTCGTTGAGAAATGTCTATTGGCGGTCGCAAAGTGGTTGGTTTTTCGCGGAGGGTTTGTTGTTTTCTGCGAGATGCGAAAATTAGGAATTTCGGAGAAGATGGACTAGTACTGTAGGTGCAAGTGTGTAAGTAGGTAATTAGTTTAGGCAAAGCAAGGCAAGGCGGGTAAGGCAAAGTGCAGATGGTAATAATCCACCGCCCACCCACGAATACAAGTACAAGGCCTGATCACGAGTGGGAGGGTGACGCAAAGAAACGGCTTGCGCCCTGCACCATCCACTCGGATGGGGTCTTGGCCAACCCTGTCACTTGCCCACTTTGTGGAGGATGGACTCACCACTTGTGGTCACTCTACCGATGATTAGCAGAATGTAGTCGCATTCGCAGCTTGGGCCGGAAGATGGGCGAAAGTCTGAAGATGGTCGGCTGGTAGCGATTGGGATGGCGATGGCGACGGGGAGCAAAACACCCAAGCGGGAACCTGTATTCGACCTCAGAGTCCGCGACTGCGTGTGACGCCACAGTAGCTAATCCAGAAATCGCCCAGGGTATTTTAGCGACTTATGGATGGGCACGAATGGAAGGCCGCCGTTGCTCCTAGGCCCATTGTCCTGGCTCCCTCCCCTTGTGGTGTCAGCGAGTGGGAGGCGGGAGTGAGATCCAACTAGGTTAGGATCTTCTCTTTGACGAGGCACTGAGGGGTGCCTGGACCGTAGAGCTCCGACGTGGGTGCGTTTTCGCAACACGGCGAAGGCGAGATAATGGGAAGGTGATATCTTTCTTGCTCTCAATATCTGTTCGAGTTTGTGAGGGCGCCGACGCGAAGTGAAAAAGGGAATCGGGAGCACCGGCAAGAGAATGTGGTGAGAGGCAAATAATAAAAGTGGGAGATGGAAAGAGAGACTGGGTGGTGGGATGGAAGGTCCAAGATACCCCTCTAAGGTAGTGTACCTGCCTCGGGACGGCGGGATGGGATGGTCGGATGGAAGTTTGGTCCTTCTTCCCTCTACCATTTCTGCATCATTCTTTCTCATTTATCAGAGAGAGAGAGCGAACAGCCAAACTCATGTTCTGACCACAAACGCAAGCGTAACTGCCGTACCTCGAGGGTAAGGTTAGTAAGGTAAGCCCAAGTATACAAAAGATGACATCGCCTATTGTTCCTATTTCTCGCCTATCGCAACTTACGAGTATCCTATCCAAATCTTCACGGATAGTCAGTCGGTCCAGGCCTCCCGGTACATTCCAAAGATGACATCCCAGGACGAACCAGACAAATCAAGACTCCTGCAAACGCGACAGATACCCCGAGGCAGGTCGCGAGGCAGATACACGGCTCAATAGGCTAGCAAGTTACAGCAGCACAGCAGTCTCGCAGCCAGTACCTTGCCTGTCTATACCGTAGCCGAAACAAAACCGCAGGGACGCAGAATGTTTCCCACTCCACGCAATCCCGTATACTTGCGAACCCCGCCCAATCTCGGCCTTTGAAACCGACCGTCCGCCCACGACTCTTCCGGGACGTGCAACTTTGGGGGCCTTCCATTAGGCTTTGAGGCCATGTTCCTTGCTGGAGGATCCCGGGAACCTGCACTAGAGCCAGAACCATTCTCGAACCTCTCTTTTCGCGACAACTCCAATCGAGGCCGTCAAACCTACACTGCGAGTACCCACGCAACAGCGCCGCAGCAGTTCATGGGTGCGGATAGTGCCTCTACCTCTGCCGCACTACCGTCTGCCCTGACAGACGCCCCGCTCTCTCGAGATGGTCCCTTCAAAAGAACCAAAAGACCTCAAAGTCACAGGTTCCGAGCGGAGACCGAGGCCGAGAAACACTCAACAATCTTCTACATACATATTACCATTGCCCATGGTTCGAGGTGCAGAAGTGCCCCACCAGATCTTCGGCTACTTTGGGCCCCGATGACATGCTCGTGCTGCCACGGCCTTGGCTTGTTTCTGACCACAGAAGAGCAGCAGCCCAGTCTTCCCCGCGTCTAAGCAACTGCTTATTCGCCATGTCCGGTGTATGTTCATTCGAAGCCCCTTTGTCGATGGAAATTGTCTTTTGGGTTTTTACCATTTGACTTGGCTGCAAAACAAACAACAACATGCGTTTCTCACTTGCAGCGAAGCAGCTGTCAGCCTGTCACCACGCACGAGAACTTGCCAGCAGTATCCTAGTGGCTACTGCGCACCCCGTACAGTACCTAGGTATTCCCACACTCGCTACTACTGATGCGGACAGGGGACCCCTTCGGATGACCACACCCATACGTCAGCAGTGCCATCAGCTTTCAGCTTTGCATGTGCCGCCTGGCTGCGCTAGCTCCCATCTCGAGCGTTGAGGTAACCCACCGACCCAAGATGTTGATTGGTTATGGTGTGTTCTTCTTGCCGAACTAGAAGCTCGAAGCCTCATTCCCGCGTGGCTGTGCAAGGCTTGGGCGAGTTCCCAACTCTCTCACTCGTCAGTCTTGCTTTTGGAGCTTTCGAACTTCAGTGTTCAGAGCCTTTGTCGCCACTTGGAAGCGCTCGCGTGACAAAACACGATTCTCCTGGTTGTCGATTCCTGGAACGGTGTTTGATAGTGCTTCTTGGCAATATAATCCCAACCCGCTCATTTGCTGGGTTTATTTCAGAGGCACGAGAGAAAAGGCTTCACCAGCTCGATGGGAAAGTTGGTCAACGCCTCTTCGGAGGCCCCTTCATGCCCGACTCCTAGAGTCTCTAGGATTTGTGGACTGGTAAAGTCCACTCCAGGCGGCCCGCACACCGAATGCCGTGATCCTTGACTGGGCCCTCCGTGCCGTATCAAGGGTTCGCTTTCTCCTCTCGTCACTTGTGTCCGCCAACGTGTATCTTCTCAGACGCAGACTCTTACTTCGGTCATCGTGTTGAGAACCTGGTACTTTTCATCCGACTTGGCAACGGAGGATGCGGGCCCATGGCGACTGACTACTTCGACTGCGGGCGTCTTCCGTGTCTCCAAGCTCCTTCCTTGGGGCAATGTCGTCAACCGGTTATTTACTGCAACCTAGGCATGCCAGCGGCCAAATCATGGTGGAGGAGAAGATCCCATCATCCCATGAGGTCCTCGGGGCCGGCGTGCTGTTCATTACATTCGGCGTTCTCGACCAGCAATGAACAAGAGGCTGGGAGAACCCGGAGAGAACGGATCAACAAACACCGGGTGCCTCCTTGCTCGGGGCCCACTTATCGGCCCGGGGCAAGCCGCGCCCGGAGCTCCCACAACTGCTGACCTCAGCAATGTTTTCAATGGACCCAGGTCGGTAGCAAAGAGAACAGACAGAGTCATACTGGAGAATTATTGAACCTTCAACAGGTCATCAAGCCGTAAAGATCCCCTCTATCGAGTCTGTAGCCAAGTCCATGCCCGGCCTGCTTCGTCTTGGGAAACCATTCCTCATGCCTGGAACAAATACGTCCACATAGTACCTGACTAGGTAACGGGCCCTAAAAGTTAAGATAGCATGCGAAAGAAGGCAATTTAGATTTGCGACAATTCGTCTCAGCCTTGCCGCCGCAATTGCGATGGTCTCAGGCGCGGATGACGAGATAAATCCTATTTCCACCATGCCCTTTGCGACTTCTTCACGCTACTGGCATTGCTTCACGGCCTGGACTTGGCTACAAGCGAATATCAATATTGCATGATCCCGCGCATGTATAAGCTCCCAGCCCCCGACAGCTGTATTCCTTGCTACCAGGGAGGGTCCTCCCTTCAGATCATCAATTACCGAGGCCTGAGATGCACTTGGTGGCACAAGGCGAAGCTGCTGGGGCTTTTTTGGTGTATGTGCGGCAGTACCTAGACGCAGTCCTGAGAGCGCGATGGAGTATTGAAGTTCATAGGTAGTAGAGCATCCGTATATATAAGGTAGGTAGCCTGCCTGAGCTTTTGGACGCGGGGCAATGTGTTACACGGTGTAGATGTCCTGCACAACGCGGAGGCGGACGATGAGGCCCAATAGCGCAACGCGTGGGCTGGAAAGTGTAGCTGACGGAGCAAAACAGCCGATAGGAGGCGGATGCAATGGAAGCTGCTGAGACTCGATCGTGCAAGCTCAATTGGCCAGCAGCAAAGGGGGATGGAGTGAGGAAGGTGAAAAGGGTCTGATGTGGTGGGACTAGAGGCCTGCAGCCATGCCTTCCGACGCGGGTAGAAAGTGTAACTTGGGAATCAGCCAAGCAGAAGGTGTTCCCTCTTTCGCCATTGTTATGCTGCCATGCTGCCACGCTGCCCAGTCTGTCGGTCAACCCAAACCTGGACTTGACATATTCTCTCTGGCGGACCTCGCGGCGCTGCGGCGCTATTCGCCAGTCGACCGTCAGACTACATTAGCCGACCTGACTGGGCTGCCACGCCTCGTGTGTGGCGGCGGTAGCACCGATTGGTATCGTGCTGCAGTGGTCGACAAGACACAGACAGACAGATTTGGATGGGCATGAATCCAATGATGATAGGGGATGAGATGTGTAACGGATGACAGGTGGCAGGGGCCGTGACCAGGCCAGCTCAGGTCCATAAACACACCCGACGTCAAAAGTCAATTGTATCGAAGCTGTATCCGTGCTAAACGCCATCATTCTCTTACTGGGCTTCGTGACCTTGAGAGCACACAACCAAAGCTCAGAATGACCTTGAGGAACTGCGGGAGATGGGCGTGAGTGAGTAGGTGAGTGGTGGGAGTGAGATGCGAGGGAGCGGACTGGCGTGGCCTTGGACGTGACGTCCGAGGCATGCCCAACGGAGCTGCCTTGCAGCACAAGGTTGTACAGGTGGCACCAGTAAATGGCAGTGATTCAGGCAGGGTGCATGAGAGAGACCAGTTATCAGGTCTTTTTGGACGCCTAGCAGCACGGCAAAGGCGTGAGGAGGGAGGGGCAGTCGAGGCAGCGGCGGCGGCGGAATGAGGGGCACACACACATTACATACCTTAGTACACTACACTCACCGGGCAGACACCACACACACTCACACCTCACACACGCGAGGTGGTATACTCAGCCCAGTCAATCTGCATGAGTTGTATACCTAATACCTTACAGGTTGCCCAAGAACATACATGGAGGACGAGTGACGGGGATGTTTGATGTCTGCGCAAGGTGAGAAAAGTGGCCGCCATGGTTTTGAGCTTGGCGGAATTACCAGATTGGAGTGAGCCGAGATTGGACAAGACAGAAAATGATTCATCCAGGAACAGATGATGAAGCCACTGTAAGCAGGGAGAAAGAACAGCGCTTCATGACACGATGGGGAGTGAGTGACTGGTTGAGTGAGGTGCATCTCAATGTCGGAGAGAAGTCACCGCCAGCGCGAGGTGAAGGAAGGAAGCTCCAGTGTGCTCCACTCTCACTTCTGCCCGCCTTGCTGCACGGACCACCAGCGAGTACCTGGTGAGCCTTGATTGGCCCGTCGCAGAAGAGGCAGGATCGGCCCAGAGCCTTTCCACCTCTTTCCTGCCTTTCTCCCGCAACGAGGCTGTATGTAGACTTCCTCGGTACCTCTTCTGACCCCCCCAATTATCACTGCCCACGACAATTCAGCCATCGCCCAATTCCTCCAGTGCTTGCCTTCCAAAACTTTCCCCCTCCATTGAGCGCCTCCATGATCATAACGCAACTCAATTCCAAACCGCGTTTGTACAAATTGTCTTCCCATTGACAACTGTAGATGGAACAACCCCAGCCATCCAAGAAGCGGCGGCTTATGCCAAAGGAGTCGCCGTCAAATCACACCACACAACCGGCTCCTTTCCCCCATGAATCGGTGAGGATTCTGTTCTGCGCTCCCGTAGCTTGATTTGAGCTGCTGGAATTAACCGTCTCTTGAACCCATTCAGCCTCAGCAGCACCCAACCCAGGAGGCCCTTCCAGCCGAACGCCATGACTTCGAATCCTTCGCGAGGCATCTTCAAGATGCTGCCATGCTGATCCAGCGCCAAACCGAGCGCGCACCCTACGATAGCGTTTCTGTGCTTCTACTGCGCTGGGAGGAGGATACCTCGGTCGAGGCTGATTTGACGGCTTTGGAAAACATACTACGAGACCGATACAACTACCAGACGAATCGATGTGCCATCCCGACCGTACCCAACCCCAGCATCAAGCTTGGGGTTCAGATGGCTTCTTTTCTCGAACATGCCCGACCAAATCACTTGCTGATCATCTACTACGCCGGTTATGCATATGTTGGATCAGATAACCAGCTCTACTGGGCTTGGTGAGTCGAGAATCTACTGCAAAACACGTCTCCGCACCGTTCTGACCGCCCTTCCATAGCAATATCCGAGAAGATGCCGCAAAGCTCAAGTGGGATGGTGTACGCTGCCTGTTTGAAGATGCCCAGTCCGATATTCTGTTGTTGCTCGACGCCTGCTCCGTTCGTGATATACCCGTGTCTGGAAGCCATGGCATCAAGCAAGCCATTGCAGCTGGCGGTCCTGAGCAGAATCCCAGAGAGGCTGCGGGCAAATCTTTCACATATCACTTGATTGAAGCTTTGCACAAGCTGAGCATCGCGGGCAGACCATTCAGTGTACCGAGGCTACACGAGGAGATTGTCCAGTTGAGGCAGCAGGAAACCGCACAAGCAGCTAAACTCACAAACGGTGCCACCAAAACTCCGCCACCATCACCGCAACTTCCCATTTGCTTCACACTTACACCTGGAAAAAGTCAAAGTCTGAGCTTAGCTCCCTTGCCTGCTCGGGCGGGTCAACAGCAATCGCCGCGCAATGGGTCTGATGGGGAATCACTGTCGAGGGATGTGCGCGAAGACCAGCTCATTGACCCTGAATCTGTTGCTGATTTACGTTTCGATGAGCCACGAGTGCTTGTGTGCACCACATTCGTGGGAGATGCCAGTCCAGACATGTCTTTCTTCAATGGCTGGCTTCACAACACGCCACCCTTGGCTGCCAAGATCGAGGTTGAGGGAATGTTTCTCGGTCCGCCCACCATGCTTCTAATATCAATGCCCCATTCAATATGGAACGTCGTACAGCACGATAAGGTCTGCTGTTTCCTGGGATACATCACATCACATAACATGATTCACCTGTACCAGAAGCTCAAAGGCTCTGCCGGGATCCCTAAAGTTACAGCAAAGGAAGTCGAGGACGGACGCATCTTGTTGGAAGCGCGAGAGCTGGCGGCAAGTACACCATCTATGCACCAGCGCTCATTAGACAGCAAAGACGCATCTTTCCACGAAACGGCGAACCGCGTCGAAACCACGCCGGCGAGCGTGCCGTTTGCAGCGGCTGCCGCTGCTGCCGCAGTTGTTGATGGCAAGGACGATGTTGAGGATTCGGCCGAGATGCAGGAAGCGGCAGAGCAGCTGAAAGCTCTCAGCCATGTTCGCCACTTGAGCGATGAGGCACCGCCAGCCGTGGAGCGGCAACGTACGACTCTGCCAGATGGGGCGATGCCTGCGAACCACGAGGATACCGGTTCATCCCACGATGCGAATGAGTCTGGTGCAGACGACACGATGCATTCGATTGACATGAGTACACCCAATGCGAAGGCCAAGCATCGACGATCCTTGCAGAAAGCGACACCGAAGCAAGAGACGAGGTGCACGTTATGTACCCATGCTCCCTTTAAGGATTCGTCGTCACTGCGCAAACATATTGCGGCCGCGCATACAAGGCCGTTCCCTTGTGCCTTCTCGTTCGCAGGCTGTACGAGCACCTTTGGCTCCAAGAATGAGTGGAAGCGTCACATTGCTTCCCAACATCTCTGTTTGCAATACTATCGGTGCTCGTCCTGTCCACAGAGCACAGTCGAGGGCAAGGGCAACGAGTTCAACCGGAAAGATCTCTTCACCCAACATCTTCGTCGCATGCATGCACCTTTCGCGATCAAGAAAGCCATTGCCAAAGGAGACAGTAAATTGCAAGTTGAGTGGGAAGGTCACGTCAAGGAGATGCAGACAACTTGCCTCGTCACACGCCGGTCGCCACCTCAGAGGTCGGCATGTCCCAAATCAGATTGTCAAGTCGTCTTTGAAGGGCCTGGTTCTTGGGACGAATGGACAGAACATGTTGGCAGACATATGGAGAAGGGTGAGGGCCAGCGACTCGGTGTTGATCGGCTGCTGGCAAAGTGGGCTTTTGAAGAAGGTATCATCGAGCGGAAAGACGACGGCGAGTATCGTCTTTGTGCCGGAAATGGCCCTGGCAACGGTGGTGGCCCTATCGGTGGAGACTCGAAAGACTCGATATCGGTGGCATACCCTGAACCGAAATTGGATGTTGAAGAAACAACTGAGACCAAGGACACTGCCGAGGACAAGATGGAAGTGGACGGCTAGCGTGTGAAAACGGAAACTGACGTGGGCGTTGCGGATTCTTTCCTTCGACCTTATATGCTACGGCGTCATCAACGATTGGAAGGAGTTTAATCGGATACGACTGACATGAGACACATGAACGACTTTCATTCTCTTTGACCATACTTTGCCTCTCACTGGCTCAGAGCTCGCCTGCTTAGCGATGATGGAGTAGCCAGTCTCGTTGAGTTCGTGTTGCTAGCACCAAGTGTGGGAAAAGAATAAGGAATTAAGAGAACAAAATGGCAGAAAAGACCTTAGCCAAGAGAAAAGAAACCATCTTGAAGATCAATGCACCGTGCCTGTACGATCCCCCGGTCCCCGTTTTCTCTTCAACCGTATCAATCCTATGCAGTTCGTCTGATCTTCTTCAGCCCGGCTTTGCAGAGCGGGCCAGCCGAGAGGAGTCCGGGGAAGAGAGTTCTGCTAATCAATGATGACTAGTCCGCGTGGTGGTGTTGCAAATCACCAAACCAAGCTTTTGAGAGCCACCCGGAGCGGGCCCGGTACTTGCCCGGTAGTTCGAAGCCCTCGGTGCTTCACCTGAACCCGATTCCTGTAGATCCGCCGATGCCCGATGCGCATCGGCGCGCCTGGTTTGGCGTCGCAGTCGAAATGCGGGGAAACTAGCTTTGCCCCTGGCCTTGAATCGTCTTGCTTACCGGTGCCCCTACGTAATTATACACCAGGCACCGTCGGCGTCGGGCACGGAGGCTTGTTGAAAAGGTATGGCTTCCCGATGGAGACGCTGATGGTTGTGCACATGACAATGATATTGATTAGTGACATGAACCACTTCTTTCGCCCCCCTCCCCTCCCCCTCTTCTCTTCCCTCTCTCGGTCTGAACTGGGGCTTGGAATTTTGGAAGCGCTGAGGGGCGATTGGAAGGATTTCTTAATTGTCCGGCCGAGTTAGCCGCTTCTAGTATCGTTCACTTGATCGTGACGGCGCCTGCCCCCCGGCGGCGTGGAGAAAACGGGGACCGGGACACGAGGAGGAACTAGGCCGGAGTAGGCTGGAGGAAAGCTTGTGAAAGCTTAGGAAAGCTTAACTGACAGGGCTCCTCTGAGATGCGCTCGAATACACGGTATTTGATTGACATGGGGATCCCGGAGCCGGCGGGGGTGGGAACGAGATTGGGTGGGTTGTATTCGATACTATGGATAATTTGGGAATGGACAACGGCGTTGCGATGGTTCACGGATGGGGCTGGCGATTGATGTGTTCCGGGACGAACGGACGATATGGAGGAAGAGGGCAAAGTATATGAAGACCGGGGGAGGACCATGATCTCAGGGCGTTTCTGTTTCTTGGCTCCTTGTGTCTGTTGGCGAATCTTCAAGCCATTGAATTGGTTCACCCACACTTACACGCACTTTGGCTTGACAAGAGCATTGAGTGTCTTCACGATGCGTCTGTTCAACGGCCTCGCCTCCCTGCTCGCGGGCGCGGGCCTCGCGCAAGCCACGCTTCAAGTCGTTTCCGGCGGGACATGGTCAGCGGTAAGAAACAGACACTCCCCCTCTCCCCCTCCAGCATCCTTCTTCCTTCAAATCCAGTTCCATAGAGAGGCGATCACCCAGTTAATTTCTGTCATGATACAATCCAGACCAACACAGGCCGCCACATCCAAGCCCACGGCGCCGGCGTGACAAAAGTAGGCTCGACGTACTACCTCATAGGTGAAGACAAGACCGAAGGGTCGGCTTTCCAGAACATCAACTGCTACTCCTCGACCAACCTCGTCGAGTGGACCTATGTCGGTGCCTTACTCTCGCGCACCACGGCGGCGGGCGACCTGGGGCCCTCCCGGGTCGTCGAGCGTCCCAAGGTGATTTACAACAGCGCGACGAAGAAGTACGTCATGTACATGCACATTGACAGCAGCAACTACGGCGAGGCCAAAATCGGAGTCGCGACGAGCGATACGGTGTGCGGCAAGTACACGTATCTTAGTAGTTGGCAGCCTTTGGGGTTCCAAAGCCGTGATATTGGGTTGTTTCAGGATGATGATGGGTCTGCGTATTTATTGACTGAGGATGTGAGTTCTGAGATTACCTATTGGATCCCCTTTAACTTGCTGTCTTGACGACGGGGGATGAATGTGAAAGATAAGCTGGAGACTGACAGAGTTAAACCCAACAGCGACCCAATGGTCTCCGAATCAATGCCCTGAGCTCGGATTATCTCAACGTCACGCGCAACGTCTACCTCTGGCCCGATCACATCGAGGCCCCCGCCATCTGGAAGAAGAACGGATACTACTTCATGTTTGGAAGCAAGCTTACCGGCTGGGACCCGAACGACAACGTAACGTTCTCCCTTCACTCCCCACTTCCAAACAAAGACTGACATACTCTCCTTCAAGGTCTACTCCTACGCAACCTCCCTCGCAGGCCCCTGGTCTTCCTGGGCAACCTTCGCCACCGTCGGCTCAAAGACGTACACCAGCCAGACGACCTACATCCTCCCGCTGGGCGACACGGCAATCTACATGGGCGACCGCTGGGTCAGCACGAACCTCATGCGGAGCACCTACGTCTGGCTACCCCTCGCCATCTCGGGCACCACAATCACCCTCGCCGACCGCGTCAACTGGACGCCCAACGTCGCCGCCGGCACCTGGGCCGCGGGGCCCAGCGAGACGTCGTACGAGGGCGAGTCCGCGACGCTCGCGGGCGGCGCCAAGAGCGTCGCGTGCACGGGGTGCAGCGGGTCCGCGGCGGCGGGCTACGTCGGAGGGTCGGCCGGCGGGAGCGTGACGTTCTCCGGGGTGAGCGTGCAGGCTTCCGGCAAGACGACGGTGCGCGTGAAGCATTTGAATGGCGATACGAGCCAGCGGTGGGGCACGGTGACGTGCAACGGCGTCTCGCAGACTGTTGGCTTCCTGCCGACTTCTGATGGGAACACGCCCGGGAGCAGCTCCGTGTTCTGTAGCCTTACTGCTGGGTCTGCAAACACCATCAAGATTGCCAGCTCGGATTCGTCATGGGTTGCTGACATTGACCGCATTTTCGTGCCGGTCAATTAGGGGTAGAGTGTCACGAAAGTTGAAGAGGTTGTGGAAGACATCACGAGGATGGTGTAGGCAAGTGAAGTTAGTGATATTCACACAATAAATATATATATGAAGAAAAGTAAAAACACCCCGCTACATCCAGGTGACCCATCGTCCATCTCAGTTGAGCTCGATCACGAAAGGTCCAGTCAAGGCGTACTCGACAGCAACCGTCTTGATGGTCTCCTGTCTCTTCGCAAGAGTACCTCCACTGAGAAGCGTAACCTTGGAGACCTTGAGCGGCGTCGAGTACTTGAATTCGCCATCCACGGAAACCTTGCCATCCTTGTAATCAAAGGTGACGAGCGTGATACCTGCCTGTTCCTCACTGACACCATCGTCGAGATATAGCTGGCCCTTTGCAGTGCCATCCCTGCCAGCCGCAATCAAGAGCTCAAAGTTCTCCTCGCGCAGCTGCTTCGTCGTCATGGTGCTGTTCGCGCGCAGAGGCAGCACGGTGCCGCCGCGGATGAAGAGCGGGATCGTGGTGTAGTCCTTGTCTGTCAGGGAAATTGTGGCACCGGTGCCCTGGATAGCCTCGTGGGTGTACCAGTCATAGAAGACGTCGTCAGGGAGGTAGACATCAACTGAAGTTGAGTTCTCTTCCGTCACGGGCGCGACGAGAATGGCGTCACCGTAGAAGTACTGAAGGTCCAGACCGAACGTCTTCTCGTCCTCGGGGTAGAGGTAGAAGAGCGGGTTGATGAGCGGAGTGCCGTCCTTGGTCTGCTGGTACAGGGCAGTGTAGATGTAGTCAAGCAGGCGGTAGCGGATGGCGATGGCCTTGCGAGCGCTGTCAGCCACCGAGTCCCAGCTATAAAACTCCTGCGAAATACTGTCGATGGAGTTATGGTTACGGTAGAATGAGGAGAAGGCGGCGAGGGCGGCCCAGCGCGCGCAGAGCTGTTCGTTGGTGTTGTCGCCGAAACCGCAAGCATCGGAGCCGACCATAGGCACCTGATACACAGCAGCAAACTGCATCAGCTGGGAGATGGAGACGCGGTACTGTTGCCAGTTGGAAAGGTTGTCGCCGAGCCAGTGGCCTACATGCTTTCCGACGCCGGCGAATGTGGAGCGGGTGATGATGAGGGGGCGAAGACCTGGACGGCGGGCTTCCATGGCAACTCGGGAGGCTGAGGACATCATGGAGCCGTAAAGATTATGGGTATCGTACATGGCCAGGCCGTTTTGGTGGATCACGTCCGTGTTCACGGTCTTGTTAGAAATACCACCACGGGCTGCGTTCGACTCAGTGTCCCAAGCGGCCTTGTTGTGGATGGCGTACTTGGGGAAGAGAAGATCGCGGTCGGGCAGACCCTTCTGATCACCGGATGATTGTCTCTCGGCGAGCACCAAATTGTCAAACGTCTGTCCGGCGGGCACCATTCTAGGCGACATCTGCTTTCGAACGAGGACATCAGATCGCTTGGTCTGGTTGTTACCGCAGTCGGTTCCAGGAGGTTGGAAATCGCAAGGCCAGCCGGGGAGAGGTCTGGGGTTCTCGCGGACGGCTGGTGGCTCGGGAGGGAACCCAACAGCGGAACCGTAAGGATCGTCGCAGGGGAAGTAGCAGGGGAAGTTTGACGGCTCGTTCATGTCGATCCAAAGGGCATCAATGTCGACTCCCTTATCGGCCGAGAAGAATTGAGCAAACTCATTGTTCCAGAAGGAAGTGATGTTCTCTGCGAAGAAATCAGGGAACACAGTAACACCAGGCCAGACGACGCCGATCCAGACGGAACCGTTGCTACGGAGAAGCCAGATGTTGTCGTCAATGCCGCGTTGCAGGGTGGGTGATTCGACGTAGGCCACTGCAGGGTCTACCATGACGATATAGTGCTGATCATTTTCGTGAAGCTTGTCGACAAGCTGGCGGACCTTGGCCAGGGGGTAACGCTCAGGGTCGAGAGAGAATACTCTGCGGGTTGTTAGTCTAGTTGAAGGAGTACATAGCATGTTAATTATCGCTTACCTTCGCCTGTCCATGTAATCAATGTCGGTCCACATAGTCTCGAGGGGGATCTCGGCGATGCTGTAGTTGTAGACAACCTCAGCAACGTCAAAGACATCGCGGTATCCGTAACGGCATTGGTGGAAACCTAGACCCCAGTATGGCATCATGGCTGGCAGGCCGGTAATCTGAGCGTATTGCTGGGCCACCTCGATGGGAGAAGGACCGGAAACAAAATAGAAGTCGAGGACTCCACCGAGGGTGTTGTACTGAAGATATTGCCCAGACTCCTCCGTCTTGTTGATAAAGACGTCCATGCCGTTGGAGTTCAAGAAGAAGACTCCGTGGGTGCCATTCTTGCGGTGCTCGTAGTAGACGGGGTGGTTACCATACAAATTGGCACCAGAGGGAATGCCGTACGAATCCTGGGACCACAACGTGCGGATGTAGTCAGTCGTGTTCAGACGGAAGGGGTCCGAATGCTCGCCCAGACCGTACAGGTTGGGGTTCTCGGGCAGCTTGGTCCGGAGGCGGAGGTACTGGCTTTCAAAGACGATGTTGGCTCCGGAAGTGTCGAAGAGAACCTCGCCTGTGTCGGAACGGCTCACGCTGAAGGAAAAGGGGTTCTCGGTGTAGTTGAATTGCAGCTTGGATTCTGCGATGGTCAAGCTGGTGGCCTCGGGGCGGGGAAACACAGAGTTGGGGATCTGGTACACCTGGTTCGCGGCATCCTGGATCTTGACGTGGAGACGGGTATCTGCAGTATGTCTGAGTATTGGTTCACAAGGCACAGGAATGACACGGGATGGCTATGAAGAAATCGAGGAACTCACCAGTTTGATATTCGACAGTCAGAGTCAAGTCTGTCAGATCAGTTCCGTACGCATTGCATGCTTCACCGGCCAGCGACAAGTCTGCTGTCAATCCAGTCGAGGACAGCTGGACGTTGGAAGCCTTGTAGCCCGGGCATTTTGAAAGCGCGTCGTCGCTAGGATAGTCTCTGCGGATCACAGCAGCTGAAGCTACTGCGCTGAGTAGTCCGAGGACAGAAAGCTTTCTCGCCATGTTGACAAGCTTGGGAGAGTATGGGCAAACAGGGCAAGAGAAGCTTGGACAACAGTCCACGACATGGCTCAGTGGCGGACTTTATACTTGGTGTCGCTTTGCAGATCAAAGGACCTGGTTATGCATCGTTACATTGGCTGAGAGTGTAAGTTGGAATACGCGACCCCGCTAGAAGGCGGCAACGGACGTCTCCTGCTCTCCAACCGTTCATCCCGAAAGCTCCTAGGTCCCCGTTACCTAATTGGGCTTTCACGTAAAATGTTTTTTTAGGCGACTTTTGCGGACGGCCCGTGATAGGTGCAGGGCCAGAGCATGAACGTCATCCAGTCTTTCATCTGCAGTTCCGGAGGTCCCTGGGGGTGCCTGGTCCATGTCGTATTCTCCTGGCGCGTAGCTCGCCAAGGTTCGGGACCGCTCATTTGCGGCTAGAAGTCTATTTGATTGAATGGCGCGAGCGAGTAATGGAGCGAGGTAAGGCCGTGTCTACCTGGATGAACAGCAGAACAAAAAAGAACAATGCAGGAAATATGCGGTATGTGTCACGAGTTATGGCACGCAGCAATGGGCATACGGAGTATAGTAAAAGTGGCTTAATATATTAAAATAGAAATAGATAAAAAGAAAAGGTCTATATATATAATATCTAAAATAGATACGTAATTTAGTACGTAATAAGTACTTTATAAAATACGGTTATTATCCTTATTACGTAATATACCCCCTAATTATTATTATTAAAGAGCTATTATACTTAAAATAAAACCTTTAAATACTTTTATAAAGGCCCGATTTAATTAAATATAAATAAAAGAAAAAATAAATATAAGGGATATATATTTTTTAAACTGCGTTTATTATAAATATATCCTTTTATTTAAAATAAATAAAATCCTAACTTAAAATAGTATATATTATACTATTTTTAGTATATAAATTACTAAGGGCGAGGCTACTTAGCTACCTTACGTATATTTAAATTCTTATAGCGTTACCTAGTTATTATTTTTCTTCTTTTTTTTAACTTTTTTATAATTATTATAAGTACTCCTATTTATTATATACGCGCACTTATATTATTAAATCGTTTATTAATTTTATTTTAAATATAAATATTTAATATATTTAGAAATAATAATAAGTTTTATATAATTTTTATAATACCTCTTATATATATATTATATAGTTTATTAAGAGTTTAAATAAATAATAATATTAACGAGCCCCTTTAAGTTATTACTCCCCCTTATAACTTCTTATTTACTTATTAAAGCTTAGTTACTAAGCTCTCTCTTTTTAATTAAGAAAATATTAAAGTTATTAATAAAAATATTAAGAACTTTATTAAGTTCGAGGCTCTTATTAATAATTATAATAAGAGTAATAATAAGGTAAATAGTAATAATAAGAGCTTTAAAAAGCTTTTATTTATCCCCCCCTTAAAATTTAAAAATAAGAATAAGAATATTTTAAATATTAAGCCCTTTAAAAAGGGTATATTATATATTATTATTTTAAGAGTTCGTTTTTAATAGTATTTTAAGGTTTAAAAAATATAAAGCTAGCTTTTTTTAAAAAGGTAGTAAAAAATAAAAGAGAATATTAAAAAGCTAAAGTACCCCCTATAATAAATATAGTTCTTTTTATTATTCTAAGCCTAATTAATATATACTTAGTCCCTAAAAAGCTTAAGGGAGTAGTTCTTAAAGAACGAGAGGTATAGTATATACCCTATTTTTAAATAACCCTTTAGTATACCGACCCTAAGGATAATAATCGTTATTTTATAAAAAGTAGTAACTAGTATATATACTATTTTAATAACTATTTAGCTAAGGGGTATATTAATATACTAGTTATTATATAGCTAATAGCCTAGGCTTTTACTAAGGCTATTATAAATAGTACTCCTTTTATTATAAATATATTATTTTTTTATTACTAAGAAGCGCACTCTTAACTATAGTTTTAGTAAGAAATTAAGAAGCTCTGCGCTATTATTTACTATATAGAGAATAATAAAAAGATATATAAGAATTATATTAGGTTTTATATAGAGGACTTCCTTTTTATACGCACCCTACTCCCTCTCCTAAATATATTTATATTATTAATTATACTTATTATAATTATTTATAATTAGCTTCTTATTATACTACCTATTTTTATATTTTAAATTATTAACTTAATAATTATTCTACCCCTTACTATTCTTAGTTTTATAAATTTTAAAGTATATAAGGCGCGGTTTTTAATATATATACCCGCTCTCTTTATTAATAACACTATAATTTTAATAATTACGTACTTTATAAACTAAGAATTTAAATAGTAAGTATAAACCTAGGTCTTATTTTTATATACGTATACCCTATAAAATAAAGTTATTTTAGAAATTTAGGCCTTTAAGCTAAAAAAAGTTTTGTTTTATTTATTTTAAGCCTCTAGGCCGTACTCTAGGTTTTATTTATTATCTATTTTTAAGTATTAAGTTTTTTTAAACGTAGCTTAAATTAATTATTTTTAATTATTTTAGCTATTTATAATAACTTCTCGCGTATTATAAAAGTTAAGAAGTATATAAAAATATTCGAACTTAGCTTATAAAAAGTTTTTAATAAGTTTATTTATTAGTATATTTTTTATTAATATATAAATAACTTTGAAGCTACTTTTAATATACTCTTATTTTAGTTATATATTTTATATATTAATATAATAAAGTTAAGTAACTATTCTTTTCCCTTCCCTTATAACGAGTTAAATCGTTTACTAATTATTGTAGTTAATTAATTATACTTTTTCTAAGTTAAGGATAATATTTTTAAAAAGGCGCTTTAAAGTTATAGTCTTTTTTATAATTTCCTTAAAGTAAAGAAGCTTAGTTTCGGTAATTAACGTTATAACCGTTACTTAGTATACTAATTTTTATTAAATTAAGTTACTAAAAAGGAATATTATATATTTTTAAAATAATCGTCGTATTATTTTATTATTTATAAAGTTAGTATCTCTAACTAGAAATAATAATTACGTACTTAGTATACTACCGTAATAGAGTATAAGATATTTTATTACGTAGAAATATTAAATATAATAGTTAATTATTTTAATATAAGTTATACTTAGGTTAGTTAGGAACTATAATAATTATAAGTAAATAAAAGTAATATCCAGCCTAATTATTATAGCTATATAAAGTATATTTCTAACCTTTTCTTAATAACTTTTTATTTCCTCTTTTATTACTTACCCCTCGTTTAGTTTAAACTCGTTTTAAAAAAAAGGGGTAGCTAAATATAATAAATTTATAAAGTTAAAATACTTAGTAACTCGCTCAATATATATATTATAAATAAAATAAATTTTATAAATAGTACGGTTTTATAAAATCCGTATTCTAAAAAAGTAATTAATTAGTCTATTTTTTTTAAAATTAATATATTTTTTTATATTATTAACGATCTTTTAAGCTACTTCTTAGTCGTTTTAATAATATAGAATAATAAAGTCGTTAATATAGAATATTAGTATTACTTTTTTATTTATAGTTTAGTAAATATAAATCTTCTCGTAACTATATATTATATTTATATTATAAAGTATAAAAATAAAAGTTTAGAACTAGAGAATTAGCGAGTTTTAGAGGCTATATAGAGCGTATTAGAGCTTATTTATTTTATTAATAACCTTATATCCCTCTAAAAGTTTAATAATTATTAGTTTTTTATTTTTAAAAGGCGTATTAAGGAATATATTAATAGTATTATACTAGTTAGCCTTAAGGTTAAATTAAGTAGTTATTATTATTATAAGCCTAAAGGCCTTTATAATAAGTATTAAAACGTACGTATTTTATAAAGGGTTAAGTAGTTATATATCCCCCTTTATATATATACGTACTTTTATTTTATAAACCTCGTTATTAGCGTCGTATTTATAAGTATATACCTATTTTAATAAAAATAGGATCCCTTATTTAGGATTATAGTTAACTTCTTTTTATATATTAATATCCCTTAGCTTTTTTATTTTTACGTCTATAGTATCCTTAAGTAGCTTTTATAGTTACTATAAGAAATATTTAATATTATTAAACTTCTTTAGTAAGCTCTAAAAGTTAATTTTAATAAGTCGTAGTTTTTAAACTCCTCTAGAGCGCTCTAAATAGGTCCTATAAACTACTCTTTTTATTATTTAATAAAATATTATATATTTTATACTACTTTCCTCTATAGTTTTTTACTAATTAAGTATAAAAGTAAAGAAAAAGTAGTCCTAGTAATAGTTATAATAATTATTATTTTTTATATTTAAATATAAAAGCGTTATAAAAATATTATTATTAAAGTATTATAGAGGTTTATAAGCCCGGTTTAAACGTTTAGGACCTAATAAAGCTTTATTTAGTACTTAATAAAGTAGTTTTTATAAGCTCTATTTTTATATAGTAATAAAGGTTTATTATAAGGGTTCTTTATTAATATTAACTTTAGTATTAGGAATTACTTTTTTATAATTAGTACCTCGTTTATTACGTACTCTAGCGTTTTATTAAGAGTTATTAGGAATTAAAGGCTTAAGAACCTTTATAGTATATATAAGTACTTATAAAGAGGATTATAAATTACGTAGAGCTGTTTATAACTTAGTTATTATATCCCCTTTTTTACCCCTACTCCTAAGCTCATATAAAGGGGTTATTTTAGGGGTTAATAATAATAATAAGATTATATTAGCCTTATTAGCCTTATTAACTATATCCTAAAGTACGTTTATTAGTTACTTAGCATCCTAAATAATTAAAAATTTAATAATAATATTATCCTTAACTATAGGGTTATCCTAAGTATTAATATTTTTAAAATTTAGATTTACTTCTTTAAATACTTAAACTAACTTATTATTAATATTAAAAAGTTTTTATATTTCTTAAATTATTAAATTTACTTACTTATTTATAATAGCTTACTCCTTATATATAGGATTATAAAAAACTTCTTTATTAAACTTAATATTTTTTATAATAAATACTTACTTAAGCGTAGGTACTTAGACCTTATATAAATTATATATTTTTAATATATATTTAATTAGGTATTTTATATACTCATAGGGAAGTATTTTAAACTCTTTTTAATATATACCCCTCTTATAATTTTTATAAAAAGGGTATACTTAGTAATTATATATATAGAGACTACTAAGGTATAGGGTTATTAATTTAAAATCCCGTACTTAGTAACCCGTTTATTACTAATATTAATACTACTTTTATTAATTAATTTTTATTATAATAAGCAAATTTCCTTTATTAGCCTCTCGTAAAGTAATATTATAAATAAAAATTATTATTAATACTATTTTATTTTATAAATTCGTAAAGAGGTTTATAAAAAAGCGCATTTTACGAGCTTTAGTAATTATAAATTAACTTACTCTTTTTATATTACTTACGGGTTTTTTTATATATAAAAATAGAAGTTCTATTTTAATTCCTAGCTCGCTATACTACGTTTTATATATATATTTAACGTTTATAATTAAGAGGGCGGTTTTATTATTATTTTTAAAAAAGTAAATTAAAGTCCTTTTTTAATAATAAATCGCTACTTCGAGGCTCTATAGTACGAAAAGCACTTCTTTTTTTATTTTAATCTTTAAAAAGAACCTCCTAAGCTACTTATTATATTCGTTAGAAGCTATAAATATATATTATTATTTATTAAGAAATAGTTTAAAGTAAAAAAGATCTTAATATATATAGTACCATAGTTATAAAGCTCTTTTTAAGAGTAGTCCTTTTAAAACTATTATTTTAGTATTAAATAATATATATACTTTATACTTAATTTATAATAGAGGTTTAATACGTATACCTCGAGTTTTATATAGTAATTAATAAAGAGTATTAGGTCTAAAATAACCTATTTTAAAGTACTAAAAGAGCGCGCTATTAGACTTTTTATAAGTATATTAATACGAGTAATAGAATTTTTTATAGCTAATTAGTAATATAATACTAACTAAGCTTTATAAAATATACTTAAAGTTTATAAAAAAAAAATAAGATTAGAGGAGCTTATATTTAAAAAAGACTAAATTATTTTTTTAAATAAGCTATTTTTTAATAGTATTTTTATAAAGCGTTCCCTATTATAAAGTATAATCTAAACTATAGTATTAAAGTACGCTTCTATTTAATAAAGTTTTTAAAATTATATTAATATAAAATCCCTTAATATAAGCGACGTTTTAGAGTTTTAAATTATAAGTTCCCTTTTCTTTAGGTCCGTTTAAAACGCCTTTTATAATATAAGTACTATATATAATAATAAGTAGTATAGTAGTTCTTAATTTAATATAGTTATTATTATTTAATAATATATAACTCTTAAGTTTAAATAGGCTCTTATTATTAATTAAATATATTACTTTATAGCTATTTATTATTATATTTTAAAAAAGGGGGTAAGTACTACTTATAGGGGTACTAAAAATTATATTTATTTCTAAATCCTAACTCTTTATAAATATAGTAACTACGTAGCCCTCGTCTTAGTTTATTAATAAGCTTATTATAAGTTAGTTAGAAGATCTTTTTAAAAACCTAGGTTTTTTAGGGGTTCTATCGTTCTTTAGCTAACTAGCTTTTTTAAGCTTATTATAAAGTAATTTCTACTTACTTAATTTAATAATAACAAAGACTTCCTTTATATAGCTCTTTAATATTCGTATTAATAACTTACTAATATTTTAGCTTATAAGTACTTATTTTAGTTTTTAGTACGCTAAAGGGTATTATAAATATACGTAATTATAAGGGTACGAAATATTACCTTTATTATATATATAATTAGCTAAGTTAGAGCGTTTAATAAAAATAAAATAAGCCCCTCCTTAATTTAAAAGCCGTTTAGTATATATATCTTAAGTTACTAAGCTAAATATATACGTAATCTCCTTAAGAGTTCTAATATATATTTTAAAAATTATTAATTTGCTAAAAGTCTTATATATATATTACCCCTATATAAGGTTAAGTTTAGACTTAACTATAATTAGGAAATTAAGTACGGTAATCTCTTTACTAATTTCTAAAATATTATATATTTTAGTTTAGAAATAAGTAAATTACTATTCTTTATATTAATATTAAGGGTTAATTCTTATAATAGATTCGGGATACGACTAGTAATAGGACGCCGATAACTTAGTAACTAGTATATAGATCGTATTATAAAAGAACTTTTTAAAAAGCAAAGCCTACATAAAGGACTTTATAAGCTTTAGTTTTATAATATAATTATACTTATATTATAGCCCCGCTAGTTAAGTATTTATAACCTAATTTTTTATAATTTTAAAACTTCTATTTTTATAAAATAATTAATATAAATAATAATAAATTATAGAAATAAATAGAACGTTAATAAAGCGACGTTTAGTTATTAATAAAAAGCTATTAGTATTAACGAGTTATAACTATTTAAAGTCGACTACTCGACCCTATTCTATTTAAAAAAACGAGCTTATTATAGAGTAAGTCCTACTTAAACGCTAGTATTTATAAAAGAGCTAGACGAAAAAAATAATTAGGGTAGATTATTTTTATAAGTTAGTTACCCCGTTAATACCCTAAGGACTCTATTTATTATAAACAGGGCGTTTATTAATAACTAATTACTAAATATACGAGGTCTAGGTACGTATAAAGGCGTAAGTAGTACTAAAATAGCTAGCTTAGTAAACCCTATAAGCCTAATAATAACCTATTTTTATAAAATAATAAAAATAATAATTAAAAACCGAAACTAAGAACGGCGTTAATATAAAGAGCTTATTTAATAACTTACTAAGTAATTAGTAATATATTTAGGTTAATAAGAATATAAAAAGCCTTTTTTTTATAATTATAAGCCGATTAAAGAAGAGTTTATAAGTACTTAAATAGTAAACTAGATTATTATTATAAAGGTAGGTAATAATCTTTATACGGAAAGTACTATAAAATAGTATATTAAATAGGCCCTATTTAAGATATCCCTATTATTATAAATATAATAATATAATTATAAGAAGAGTTTCTAAGATCCCCTTTTTTAGAATAACTTCTTAGCGTTCGTTTATTAATAATATATAAACCCTAAGACGTAAGAACGGGAATATTATAAAGAGCTAAGAATAAAAAAGCTAAAAGAGAGTTAAACTCCTACTTAGTTCCTTACTAAATAGTTAGTAATTTATTATAACCTAAGTATAAAAAATATAAAGAACTTAAAAATAGAAGTATATTAGTTCTTTTTTAAACTACTATTTTAGTTATAAAACGACCTAATTTATTATAAAGTCTTAGTTAAGAGAGTATATAATATAGCTTATAAGGCTAATAAACTATAGTTATTAAATTAATAAAAGGGTAGCGATTAGTTATAAAAAGATAGTAAAAAGAGGCTATATTTATTATTAAAATAACTACGTTAAATATCCCCTTTTTATAAAAAAAAGAATAGGGAGAGCTTTAAAAAGCTAGGCTCTAAAAACTTATTAAGAGTAATATTATAAAAGCTATATAATAAAAGTACTCATACTAAGTTATTATAAAAACGTCGTAATAGTAATATTAAGTACTTTATATATAATAAGTTAGGCTATATATTTAATAAGTACTAAAAAAATAAGTTAAGAAGTAGGGGTAACGATAAGCTAACGTACCCCCGATCGAAAATAACGTTAATAACTATTTAATAAGTTATTACTAAGCTAAGAGTTATAAAAGTTAACTTTTTAAAAAATAAATAAATATAGGTAATATATTTAATATACTTACGCTAAGTATTAAGAGGGTACTAATAAAAATAATTATAAAAAATAGGATAATAGTCCTACGAGGGGTTATTAAAAAGCTAGTAGAAGTTAATATAAATATATACTCCGAGATAAATATTATTAATACTAGGCTCGTAACTTACTTAGGGTTAACTCTAGTTACTACTATAGCCCCTTTATTAAGGGATTTTTAGGGTAAAGCTGTAGGCTAAGGGAAGGCTTATTAATTAACGCTTTTCTTTATTAACTATTATAAATAGCTAAGGAAAATTTAGTAACTATTCGCCGTAATTAATAAAAATAAAAAAATAATAAACCTCTTATTATTATAGTTATTAATAGGCTAGGAGGGTATCCGTATTAATATTATAATAAATATATAATTATATAAGCCTATTTTTATTACTAAACTAGAGGTAATAGCTTATAATATTATTAAAAATTATAAAAGGGCTTATATATTATATATTACTATTATAAAAAGTATTATAAGAATAACTAAGACTAAACTATAAGGGGGTCTATTACTAAAACTTTAATTAGAAATAAAGATATTTAATAAGTAATTAGTAAAGGGACCGTAGTTATATAGCGGGGTAAAATACTTAATTAACCTAGTTCTAAGTACTAAATTACTATATAGCCCTATTTATTTACTAAGTAAGAAATAATTTAATAAGCTTCGCACGTATATTATTAAGAACTTAGCGAACGGTTATATTATACCCTTAGTTAGTAAGGCTAGGGTACCGATCCTCTTTATACTAAAGAAGGACGGTATATTATACCTCTACATAAACTATTATAAACTAAATAAAGTAATTATAAAAAATCGATACTTATTACTATTTATTAGTAAGCTCCTAAATAAGCTTCGTAAAGTAAAATAGATTTTAAAAATAGATATTAGAGATACTTATTACCGTATTTAGATTAAAAAAAAAGACTAATAGAAAATAGCGTTCTAGAACTAATACGGCCACTTTAAGTATATTATTATACCCTTTAGGCTAATAAACGCACCCATAACGTTCTAGGTATATATTTACTAAACGCTCGCTAACTTACTAAACACTTATTATATAATATATATAAATAATTTAATAATTTACTTAATAATAAGGGAGTAGTATATAGAGGATATTAAAAAGGTCTTCTAACGTTTATAATTATACGGGCTTTTTACTAAACTATCGAAGTACTCGTTCTATTAAAAGAGGGTCGAATTCCTAGGTTATATTATTATACTAAAAGGAATTAAGATTAACCTATTATAAGTACGAATAATCGCTAACTAAAAGGCGCTAGAATTTATAAGGGATATCTAAGTATTCCTAAGGTTCTATAACTTTTATTAGAAATTTATTACTAAATACTTAAGTATTATCGCACTAATAATAGTATTACTAAAAATAAAAAAGGGGTAAATAAAGGATTTTTAATAGATTAAAAAAGTAAATAAGGTATTTAATTAGCTAAAAGTCGCTTTTACCTTAGTAATTATATTTACGTACTAGAACCTATAATATATTATATAAATAAAAACCGACGCTTTAATTAAAGCTATTATAATAATCTTATTATAATAAGCTAATAAAAAATAATAACCTATTACTTATTAATTATAAAAGCTCTCGGATATAGAGTAGTAATAAGCTATAGGTTAATAAGAACTATTTATTATAATAAAAAAGCTAGAGTACTAGGCTTACTACTTCTAGGGCTTTTTATAAAAGTTTATAATCCTAATAAACTACTAAGTACTTAAAAAAGTAATCGGTATACTAGTGCGGGACTTTTAAAAAAAGCTTATAAAGTAGGTATATAAACTATTAATATTCGATTTTAACTTAAAATACTAATTAGGGAAAATAAACTTAATAAACGGTCTATTTAAAAAGCTAAACTATATAAAAAAAAAAGTGCTTTATAAGGACGTCCTCTTTATATTAACTTAGAAGCTACGTTTTATTAATAAACTACTACTTAATATTTAATAAAAAATAATTAGTTTAAAAAAAGAAAATAATATTACTAAGGTATATATTTAAGTAATTAAGGCCTCCTTTCGTAATCCTAGCTAAATATTAGTTAATTTTAAGAATAGGGAATCCTCTTCCTTATATTAATAGCGTACTATAGGGCGTACTAATAAAGTAATAATAGTTATTATTATAATAACTCGAGGTAAGAAAGTAAAAGAGTTATTAATAAACGCTTATTAATAGTTTAGTAAGGATAAAAAAGAATTAGATAAAGCTAAGGTTATTATACTAAAATAGTATATCCTATATCTTATTATAAAAGAGCTTATAAAAAGTAAAATAGTATTTATTTCTTACTTTTTATTAAAGATTAAGGAGCTTATTAAAGGACTATAGGCTAAAGACGAGTTCTATATATTATAATTAATAAAAGTTTATATTATAACTAGCGAGCTAAGAGCATATTTACTTAATAAATAGGGTATACTATTTTTTAAAAAAAGACTTATTATTCTTTAAGTAAAGTCTCTTTAAATAAAGATCCTTTATTAATATTATAATAATTATAGGATAGGTTATATAAGAGCTATAAAAACTCTTAAGCTAATTTAAAGGAAATTTTATTAAGAAGATATTTAATAAAATATTTAAGAATATATTAAGAACTATAAGTATTATTTAAAAGTTATAACCCTAAGATATAAGCTATATAGGTAGTTATAGTTATTATTATTATTTTTATATCTATTTTAAGAAATATTTATAGACTTTATTACGGGGTTATTACTAAGCGCTCGTAATAATAGCGCTAAGTATAACTATATCTTAGTTATTATTTATTATATAATAAAGTTCGTAAAGTTCTTACTTATTATTAAAATACTTAACGTAGTATAAATAATAAGTATTTTATATAAAGAGGTTAAATATAAGTTTAATATGTTAAAAAGTATTATTATAAATAAAAATAAGCTCTTTATAAGCGTATTTTAAGAAGAGTTTACTAAAGAACGGGTAATACGTTACTAACTATTTACTATATATTACTTATAAATAAATAGCTAAATAGAGCGGACTTATTAAATATTAAAAAAGTATTTAAAAATTTATACTAAGGGCTCGCTAAATAAGTAAGTAGCGTAGTTAAAAAAGGCTAAGTTTATATATAATAATAGCCTATACTCTATTATAAAAATATCCTTATATATAGTATTATATAGCTATTACCCTAAGTATATTAAATATATACTTAATTATAAAGCTATAATCTAGGGGGTTTATAAAAGGGTTTAAAAAATTAGTAAAATTAGGGCTTAGGCTACGTAAGCTTAAGTATAAGCCTCTAAGAGCTAAGTAGCTTATTATAATAAAAAATATACCCTAAAGGAGTTTAATTATAAAGAGGTCGTCGGCTTATTAATAAAGAATATATATTTTAAAAATAATAAATTAGTACTAAGATATATTAAAGTAGTAATAGTTAAAAAAGTAAATAAATAAGCTTATTAAGTATACTTATTAAAGTAATATCGGAGAATATATAATATTTTCTTAGTTTCTTAGCTCGAACTATAAGGAAATTACTAAATAATTAATAACTAAATAATAAGTCTCCTAGAGTTAAAGGATAAGTAAAATATTTAAGAAGTTAAAGAAATCGTTATAAAATAAAATAAAAGAGGAAACTTACGTTATTTTATTAAATAAGCTAAGTAGCTTACGGAGTATAATATATAAAAGCTTATTAAATATTTTAAAAGTATAATAAAAGTAATTAAAAAATTCGAACGCTATAAGAAAAGGATATATATAAAATAGGATAATAAACGTTAAGTTCGTAATAAAAGGTTACTAAAAATAAGTTAATTAATAATACTCTATAGAACCCTTTTTATTAAGCTTAGTATAATTCTTAAAAAAAAATATAATATTATAACTTTTAATAATACGTTACTAAGGGATCGCTAAGATCTAATTATATAAAGAGAGTAACTTATATAATACTAATAATAATAGTAATAGCTCTAGCGTATACTTTTAAAATATAATAGTTAGTAATAGTACTACGCTTAGTAAGCGAGAAGTAGGGAGGTTTTATATACGTACTAAGCTAATTACTTAGAATAAGGTTATTAACCTTATTAATATTATAATAAGTAAGAAAAAGGCGGTTAAAGTTACGTAGGTTATTATATATAGTAATAATAGCGGTTTATAAAGCGTTCGCTACTTAGTTATTATTAAAAGCTATAATAAGAAGTATAATAAGAGCTATAATAAGAGGTATAATAGGAGCTATAATAAGAAATATAACGGGAGCTATAATAAGAAATATAACGGGAGCTATAATAAGAAGTATAATAAAAAATAAAATAGGGGACGTAATATTATTATTATTACTAATAAGTTAATAATAGCGGACGTTATTTAAAGTAACGCTCTCGTTTTTTAAATTAAACTAAGGGGCCTTAATAACGTTAATATTTATAAAGAACTTATTAATATTAAATTACTAACTACGACCTATAGCTTTAACCTTAGTTATAATAATAGTTTTATTAAGCTATTATAAAGCTTTTATTTAGAACGGGAGAAGCGTAATACTAGCCTTATTAAGATTTAAAATAATATAACTAAGGACTAGGGAACCCTTATTTATATTAAAAAGAGTAGCGCGGGTAGGGGTTAGTAAGTTATTAATATTAAAGTAGTAGTATTTATTATAATATTAAAAAGGAGAGTCCTCTAAATTACTAAAGAGCTCCTTAGAGTTATTATCCTTATACTAGGACTTATTAAACTTAAACCCGAAGTTATTTTACTTATTTTTATTACTAAGAACATAGTTAATAATAAAAATATACTTCTTAATAAGAGTTTAAGTCTCGGGACTATAAGAAATAAAAATAGTACTATATATAATAATAGTATAAATAAGTACCTTATTTACTAAGTACTTAATAATATACTTATAAAAAGTAGGGAAATTAAAAAACTTTTAAATATATATAATAATAACGCCCTAGGGAGTCTTTTTATAATACTAAGCTAGAGTATTAAGGTTACTTCGTAAAGTAGTTATATAATTATTATTATAAAAATAAGCCGGTTAGAAATAACTAAAGTAAGAGATAATCTTAGCCTAGTTATTAATATTAATAATACTAGTTTAAGAAAAAAAAAATCTAAATTAGTAAGAGGAAATATTTACTAAACGATCGCTAACGACTTATTATAATCGAGATTAATAAGTTTAAATACTCGTAGTTAGTAATAAGCTCTTAAAAAATAGCTTATTTAAAGTAAACCTTTTTCTTTTTACTACTTACTAACGGGTTAATAATATAAGTAATAACCTTTTCTTATATATTAATAATATAGTTAAAAATATAAAAAACGTAACTGCGCTTATAAGAGTTAAAATTACCCTATACTTTAGTATTATAAAACTCTATAAGGGTATTTTAAGTAAACTAAGTAGCGCTATATAGCTCTTTAAGAACTTAAAAAATATCGTTAGCTAAATACTTTAGTAACGGATTAGCGAGGACTTAATAACTTATAATAGAACATTTCTTCTTATTAACTTAATAAATAATATACTTAGTAATATAAGCACTAGTAATATAGACGAGCTTATTAATATTATAATATATACTAATTAAGTAGTGTATATAAAGAGTATTACTACGGAGACTATAAAAGCCTTTTTTAGGATTATACTTTATATTAAGTATATTCTAGATATATAAAATAGTAAATATTTTAGTAAATACTTAGTAATAGTATAATAAGGGAATTATAATTAAAAAACGATATAGAATTAGAATATCGTAAGAAGAAAAGGTATAGTTATATAAAAAAGAATTCGTAGAATAGTTACTAAATAAAAGGGGGGAAGAAAAAAGTAAATACGTAACTAATAATAAAAAAAAATCCTTTACTTTACTTAATAACTTAGTAATAATAATAACTACGAGGTTAGGTAGGCCCTTATATATTATAATAATTAGAATATTTTATTATAAATACGTATTACTAACTTAGTAACTAGTTAGCGTACTATTACTAAATAATAATAATAAAGTACCCGTTAAATAATAAAATAGGAGTAATACTTTATTCCTAAATAAAAAAGGATATTATTAATATTATAAAGAATTTATTATAAATAATAACGTTAATAGCTTTATTATTAGCGTTAAAAAAAGATATTACGTAATAACTTTAGGGATTAAAGTTATATAAGGGGGGAGTAATTATAATAAATTTAGAATATAATTAATAATAGGACGCTAATAACTTAGTAATTAGTATATGGATCGTATTATAAAAGAACTTTTTAAAAAGTAGAGCTTATATAAAGGACTTTATAAGCTTTAGTCTTATAATATAGTTATACTTATATTATAGCCCCGCTAGTTAAGTGCTCATAGCCTAATCTCTTATAATTCTAGTCTTCGCTTTATTAAGGGCTTATTAATATTCCTCTCAAACCGCATTTTTAACTACTACTTTAAAAAGTATAAATTCCTATTTTAAATATTTAATAATTTATTATATATTAAACTTAGTACCGTCCTTAATAACTTTTTAAAATACGTATTCGTAAAGAGTAATATTAACTAGTTTTATTAATTACTAAGTAAGGAATTTAATATATATATTAATAGTATTATATTCCTAAGCCTTAAGTTATTTATATTTAGCTTCGATCTCTTATTATTTTTAAATACTCTTAAGTATATAGATCCTTTTTATAAATATAGTATAGGAATAGATTTATTTATATAAAATAAGTAACCTAGCTAGTTTTATAAAAAGAAACCTAGCTTAGTCCTATAAGTTACTTATATTTAAAAAAGTCAAAGGGGTTATACTAAGAGTTATATTTAAAAACTACTAATATAAGATTTCTTAGTTTCTTTAGTCGTTTTTAAATACTTTATAGCGTATTTAATAAGCTCGTAGTTTTTTTTTATTATAGGTTATAACTAATTATTTAAATTTAAAAAGTAAAATAAGTGCCGTAGAAGGGTTAAGGAGTACGTTAAAATTTAAAATATTTAAATTAACGTATTTTTAAACCCCGACGCCCTTATTTATAATATAAAGTACGTTAAATTATTTAATTTAATTATTATAACTAGTTAATTTAGCTTAGGCTAAAGTTAGTATAAGTATATTTATTATTTTAAAAAAATTATAAGAATTATATTAATAAGTACGTTATTATAATATAGGGTCTTAACTAAGAGCTAGGCTTATAATTATTATAAGTTATAGTACGTAGTAATAAGTATATAGAGTGTAGTAAAAGTAGCTTAATATATTAAAGTAGAAATAGATAAAAGGAAAAGGTCTATATATATAATATTTAAAATAGATACGTGATTTAGTACGTAACGGGTACTTCGTGAGATGCGGTTACTATCCTTGTTACGTGACAGTATGTGAAGGTCACGCTGTTCATTCCTCGTTCTTGGAATCGACTTCCCCGCAGTCTACCGGCTTTACAGTTGGGAGCTACGGGACTTTGGGGGGGGGGGGGGGGGGGGGGGGGGCCTTGGGCCGCGGGCCGGGGGGGGGGAGAGGGGGGGGGGGAGAAAAACACTGAGGAGGGGGGGGGGTTGGTGAAAAATTCCTTTTTCCCCGGGAGGGGGGGGGTGTTTGGGTGGGGGGGGGGCGTGGGGGGATGATGTGCATCTGCGCCGACTGCAGCGGGGGGACAAGAGCGAGATGGAGAAAATGCATCATGCTAGAGCGGCGCTAGTGTACTAAAGCTTCCTGCTTGCCCGGTGCAAGGGTAGCTGTCTGCATGGATGAGCTGTCATTGGTGGTGTCTGAGGTAGGGATGGAGGAGTGTTGAAACGACACTATGAAAGCGAGAGAACTGGTCCAATCTTTTCTGTTCATGTTTCGTTTGTTTCTACATACAGTACTCCGTACGGATACCTACCTTACCTAGCAGTGGCCTCCGGCTTTTTAGCATGGGATAGGACAAGCCCGGCGGGATGGGGTGCCCAACGGCCCGAATGGGTGGCTTGACCGGATGGCGGGGAAGCTGGAGGCCCCGCATCACCCCGCACCCGCTAAATAATCGGTAGCCCCCGGTAAACTTGGTCCGGCGGCGGAGTCTCCGCAAGCTCACCATCTGATGTCTCTCTTTCTTGACTTCTTCCCCGTTCTTCTCCGCCTGTAGTGTCTGGCGTTGCCTCAACTGCTCGCTTCGACCTTGCTTCTCTTCAGGTCCAAGGCTTGGAGTTGACAGCACTCAAAATTGCAATCGGCCGAGATGAGCATGGCCTCGGCCATATTGTCGGGAGGATCTGATGTGCCAAGCGGATGTAACTCCCATGGGTTAGGACGAAGAAGCAACCCAAGGTAGAATAGAATCCATGTTCATCGCGAATTTCAACTACTTTTCTCTAGTCTCAACATTGGGTAACTTCGTCATGCTCTATCAGAGGCAGTTGGCTCCCTCATCTTTCTCTGACTACTTCTGCCAGAAACATCCCTGGTTGCCTTGAAATGAGAATTTCTATAATGTAGTATGAGAGACTAAGGATCGCCAGCTGCCTGATGAGACTGGTCAAAAGAAGTCGCGAGTCGTAGAAATTAACGCTTGCTGGGGAACCTGGTTCTTCATTAATACCTTTTTCATGTTACAAAAGTAAGTAGTGCCACGCCCTTAAAAGGTGTTTGGGCCGCCCAACAGTCTCAAGAGTCCCGTAAAGTACCCTCTTCTGCCTGTCCATAACAGTGAACCGGAAACTGTAAATTCTAGCTTTTTGTCAGTCTTGGTAGACGATGGTTTCATATTGCACCATTGATCTGTACGCTTACTTGGCATCTCGCTAATAATCATTCATTGAACCTCTCAAAGAATCTTCTGTTTGATGTGAAAACCAGCTTGAGATGCGATACGCAGTACCAAAGCTTCTCTTATCTCTTCCCAATAAAGCCACCATCACTTTCTTACAAAGCTACCTCCCCCCAAGACTGGCAGTGCTTCTATGTGCCTTTAAGAAGGCATGAAATATCCTAGTGATGTAATAACCTGCGAGGGACTCGGGTTTCCTTCGGCCACATGCTTGGATAGAATTCTTCGACTTCGTCGGACATGACATCTCATTAGTATTACAGATTCTCAAGACCATCTCATACATGGTGGCTGAGGTGGTCTACAGACCACTATACTCATACCGTGTGGTCCCGAATCACGACAGGCAACTGTTCGAGAGCCAGTCTTGACGCCCCGATGCTATCTTGGTGTTCAAGTACTCTGGTGATATGGTCCTCCAAGGCAGCAAAGGAACTTGAATCGATATTTGCCTCCTGAATTCCCATTGCAATTAAGCTCCATAAAGAGACGACCAGCTTCCACAATCATGAACGACGCTAGATTCCCCTGGGGCATGCCTAAGTATCTCACGCTGAGCTTCATGGCGAGAGCACCCGCCTCCATAATGACAGACTATAATAACTCTTCCCGGAGAATACACATCTAGGCCCAAAGATGAAGGCACCCCGCCTCTATCAAAATGAACAATAACAGATGCTCCCGCAGCGAGTCCAATCCCCTTCAAATGGACCCTACGAAAGGAGCACCCGTCTCCATAAAGATAAACAGAATGAAGTTCCCCCGGGGCATATCTGACTAGGCCCCACGACGAGGGCACCGGCTTCCACAAAGGTAAACAACAACAAATCTTGCTCAAGCATGCCCAAACCTCTCTTTCCCTTCTTCCTCACCTCAAAGAAGCTGGGTCAAAACATCATCAACCTCTGTCGTCAAGGGAAATCCATCCTTCGAGTAAGTTTGAGATACATCTATCTCCATCAACAAGTCTTTGCCATTCTGACGATACATTCCCGAGCAGCAGAACTTCTACTGGTGATTGCTCGAGTCTTTTCGACTATTTGTGCCAGTACGCGAGCTCATCAGACCTTGATTTACCTCGAGCGAACGGCTTCTTTCGCGTCTAGCTAGGTATCATTACCTACCAGCAGTTATCTTTCTTTTCCCCCTTCCTTGCCTCTCTATCCTGGTGTCGAACGCGATTCTCAGCAACGCTTTGCTTGAGGATTGAGCTTTTTTTTCCTCTCTCGACCGAAGTCCCATCAAGTTGCTTCGCTTTCATCGAAGGATCTTCTTCTAGCCCTCCCTCGTCTGTGTCCACCATCGACTTACCGAGCTTCCCGACTCTGAAGATCGATCAAGCCGACACTCTAGCCGGTAAGTTTCAGTTCGACTTACCCGTTTACCTTCAGCTAACAGTTATTTAGCTAGAGCCCATCCTCAAAGTCAAATTTGACTACGGGTTCCCCAAAGAATACAGGGCAAAATGGCATCTCGTGGCATTGATGAGAACGAGGGCCTTGGCGATGTCCGCCGCACTCATTCACCTGCGACTGATCCTATGCCCCAGGATCCCTTCGGTGACCCTGATTCTGACTCTGAGCTCGGCGAGTTGCCCAGTGATGAAGAAGAGGAGGACCTCTTTGGCTTTGGATCTCCGTCGGACGAGCTTGATGAGTTGCCCAAAGACACTGAAGAGGACCTCTTTGGCCACCCAGAGAGCGCCGATGACGAAGGCGAACTCACCGAGTCGCCTGAGGATACCGAAGTGGACCTGTCTGACTATCCTGAGGACGACGCTGAAGTCCAACCCATTCGCGAGTACCAGGAGCCTCTGCCTGCCCGCTTGGCTCGCGAGCACGACCGTTATCGTGCCAGCAAGAAGGTTGCACAGGGCACTGATGACAAGCCCATCATGAAGTCAGTCCAAGGTTTGGATGGCGCTTACGACATGGAGCCCTCGGACAGCTCTCATGACCCGGCTGCGACCCCGACCAAGCCGGCCCATCATGCTGTGAAGACTCCGCGTACGGCCAAGGCTCCCCGTATCTCTGACGGAGCCCATGATGGAAAGGACACTGGTGCGAAGAAGTCCGGCCCCGGTATTGCCAAGGTCCTTGATTTCAATCCCAGCCCCAAGCACTACCTTGGTCTCGGCAAGAAGATGAAGAGTGATGCTAGCCCCGAGGCCGACTCTGCTACGGCCATCGGCAAGCACGACGTCGAGTGCGGCCCCTCTACCCCGCCTCCTGGCTTCCGCTACGATGAGGAGGGCCACGGCCGCCCGCCTCCTAGTCGCCCTCGCAGCGTCAAGACAGCTCCCACAGTCATGTTCGCCGACACCGACGTTGAGGATAACTCGCCGTCCACTCGTCGTCAGAAGAACCGCGTCCGTATCGCGTCGGCCTCGAAGTCTGCCTCGCTTGAGCGTCCCTCGATCCAGCCCGCTGGCCCTCGACCCCTTGGCCTCGAGCCTGCGTACTACGAGCCCATTAACGCTGGTGTCCCAACCACCCCGACCAAGGCCCATCGTAAGCGAAGCCGCGATCACTTTGAGAAGACTCTTACACTCGCTGGACAAGACACTGCGAACATGAAAGAGATCATGGCCAATTACGCTCTTGCAAACGGCGAGAAGGCTGACGATGCGGTCAGTGAGGATGGCGAGGGTGACGAGCTCACGCCCAAGGCCTCTATCCTCAACAGCCACATGGACATTGACGAGGATTAGTCTGGGTACCGAATGGTCTGAGAGGAAAAGTGGTCTCAATTGGTCTCATTCGGATTGCTCTTGTTTTAATTTCCACTTGGGCATCGTGTTCCTTAAGGTTCTATCCAGAGAAGGAAGGAAGAACTGGATAGGAGGAAAGACCGAGGGCCCGTCGTTGGCCGTTAGTTGGCTGATAGCCGTTTTGTGCATAACCCACCCAAGATAGTATCGCTTACGTTAGCAGCTCAATCCTCAGTTCACTTGCAAACTTGATCCGCTTAAGTCAATATCTCATCCACCATGGGCGTCTCGCAGCATTCACACCCCCTTCTGCCCCTTCCACCCTCTCCTACCACTCCAAACCCAAAACGGTACGGAGAGCAGATACATCCCACGAAGGAGACCCGTCGCACCCGCACCTAGACACACGCGCGCCAGATAAGCTCCACCCCTCAGAAGCGTCTTGTCAATCAAGGTTGCCTTTTTCTTCTTTTGTGGCAGCAGCGGTGCCGGCGCTGTCACCCCGTCCCCCCGGTTCACCTCCGGGTAAAACAGAGAAGCGAAGCGAGCACGAGAGCAGAGCAACCATCTCACTCACGACAGCTGCCCGCCAGTTGTGCAACCCAACCCACACCCCTCCCACTCGAAAGCGGGCAGAAACACCAAGGGCCATGAACTTTCCTGCCTCAACCTCCAACGACTTCGCCTTCAACCCCATCCTCAGCTCCAACAACCAGTCGCAACAGCAGTCCCAGCAGCAACAGGTCCAATTCTCTTCCCGCCAGCTCCAGCTGCAGCAACAGCAACAACAGCATCAGACTCAACAGCAGCGGCAGCAGCGGCAGCAGCAGCTCCACCAGCAGCAACAACAACAGCTACAGCTACAACATTCCCTCCCGCCGCCGCAACTTCCTTCGCCTGCGCCGTCCGCCAACGCGCAATCCCTCTCGGCCGCCCAGCAAGCCCTTGCCCACGCGCAGTACCAGCAGTTCGTCCTCATGAACGGAATGAACGGCGGCAATGTGCCCAACGGCATGGGCGGCGTGCCCACCCCTGCCGGTCAGCAGGCCGAGCTCAACTACATCTATGGCATGGTCGAGGAGCTGAGTAGGCAGCTTACGGAAAACCGTCGCGTCACCGAGGATATTGTCTCTGGTCTTGGAAGGGTGCGCAGTCGCGCGAGGACGCAGGGAATGGGCAATGACGACCTCATCCACAACGCTGCAGACGACATTCTTGGTACGCCCTTGCTGCTCGCACACCCGCCCACGCGCACATGTCCCAATTGCTTTTTACCGTAGTCACTGACACATGGCACCTTCTCTTCAGCTCAAGAACAGAATCTCGACACCCTCATCTCCATCCTCTCCGAGTCCCTTGAAAAAGCCAAATACAGCCGCGACGCCAACGCGACACTCCTCAGCCAGTACGCGACAGTCTTCGCCGCAATGCTGAAGCAATTCCACGAATACAAGGCAAAGCACGTCACCGATGTCGCCGCATGGCACCGCTCGTACCGATCCCAGCTCGCTGAAGCCCGCGCCGAGAATAGCAGACTCCGAGAACAGATCTGGGAAATGCAGGAACGCGCGGGTAAGGCGAACGAGGTGCTCCGCAACTTCCGTCGCAAGTACGACGAGGACGAGACGCGGTGGGATCGGCGCGTGGAGGACGTGGCCGCGCGCCAGGAACTTCGGTTCTGGAAGCGCATGGCCATGCCCGAGGTCAGCGACGAGGACCCTTGTTGGAGTGACGACGACGATCTCATCGACCCGGCGGAGAAGGAGCGGTTGAAGGAGCTGGAGAAGAGAGCCGCTCAAGAACAGCTTTCTGGGAGCCAGCAAATGGGAGACGAGTACTCGCGTCCGCAGTCGCCGGAATCCAGCATGATGGGTGGCGTCCCGATGCAGAGAGATCTAGGAATCCCCATGGGTATGCCCGTTCCGCCACCAAGACCCTCGAGTGCGAATTCGAGCACTGGCTCCTCTGGCCAGTGAAGGCAGTACACAATGCATTTAGTACCTGTTTTACGAAGCATGCCATCGGGATTGTGGTGGCGTAAGGAGCATTCTGGGTAAAAAAGCTTGCTGGCGTTGGGGGTTGCTGGAAAGGAGAATCGCTTGCAAAGCAAATGGGCGATCGCATTATACCTCTTGTGATACTGGCCAAGCACCTTAGCCTTGGTCTCTTTTCACGAATACATTAATGAATGGTTTGTTGAAATGAAACGAAACTCCTACTGAGACTGTTCGTTGTGTACTGTTACTACTGTTACTGTTGCTATTCAATTACTAAGGAAAGCAAAAGACACCCAACTCCGACTGGTTCTCGCCGCACAAAGCCCTGACCGCCACAGTTAGTCAACTCAGCGGTATCGCTGTACATCAACGGCATAAATCACTTTTCACCACGGACTAAAGTGACTCCCCCGTCGTCCGAGATGGGAACATCCTCAAGCAGACGGATACCCGTCTGCACATCCATGTCATCCAATGGGACGAGCATAGGCTGCTTCACCTTCATGATTATCGACTGCCAAACCCGATAGCCGATATACAACACAATCGGGATAATCGTTCCAATGTTGTCGCGGATGACGGCCTGCGCATCATGACCACCGATGGGCCAAATTGCCGTCAGGACATTTGCAGCGAGCCCTATAAAGCAAATGGCGAGTCCAACCCAGCCTCCCCAGACGCCAAAGGGGCTCCTCCAGAGAAGCTGACTGGTATCATTTCCCTGCGCAGCCCATGCCTTGCGGAAACGAATATGACTGACGCAGATGGACGCCCACGTGTAGTAGTTGCTAGCTCCCGAAAGGCTCAATAGCCAGTCAAAGATGGCGCCGCCGCCGGGCGCCAGGTTGATAAAGGCAAGGAGGCCAAAAACGGACGTGATGGCGAAGGCATATACAGGCACGCCCCATTTCACGGTGGCTCCCCACCGAGGGCCCATGCCCCTTTCGCAGATAGCTTGGAAGGCTCGGCTGGCAGCGAAGATGCTGGTGTTGGCCATTGAAATGATTGCCAAAACGATAAGGGCGTTGAAGAAGCTCGGGAGATGCTGGATGTTGGCGAGTTGTGCTGCGAGTGTGAAGGGGCTATACTTGGCACCGTGGCCGGTTGAGGCCAAGCCAGGGTCATCGGACGGGACGACGAAACCGAGCAAGAGGAGCGATATGATATAGAAGAAGAAGATGCGGCCAAATACGATCTTGGTCGCCAAAGGTAGGGCTCTCTGGGGATTCTTGCACTCAGCCGCCGTCAGGCCCAGGAGCTCCGTGCCACCGTAGGACATGCCGGCGGTTCGGAATACGAGGAAAAAGCCCGATATGCCATTCTTCACCGCACCGGGATCATGCCAGAACTTAGCTCCTGTTCCGTGTCTAGCAAACGGTTAGATTGCTTTATGACAAAGTGCGATTCAAGCAGAAGATAAGTACCGTGGATCTGATGGAACGGCGCCAGTGATAATGAAGATCGCAACAAAGATGAAGACGGTGATAGCGAGGGCCTTGCCGATGCCGAGGGCATGTTCAATTTCGCCGAACCACTTGGAGCCGAGGAACGAGGTCGCGGTCAGAACGATCAGTATTGGCGTTATCACAAAGGCCGGCTGTAAGTCTGGGGCCCAGTACTTGATTTGAGCTGCGATCACCGTGAGCTCGAAAGGAAAGACAATGAGCCAGTTAAACACGAAGTTCCAGCCCATTGCGAATCCCCAGGGTTCTGATATCATGCGTCTCGAATACTCGTAAAAGGCGCCTGCTACAGGATACGCGGCTGCAATAATATATTAGTTGTGCACTGCTATTGCGGTCTGACATATCGATACGAGGGGAGAGTTTGGGACAGAGATGCGGAAGAACACTTACCGGCCAGTTCACCCAGGCAGCCCATGGTACATGTTACGCCGAAGCCGACGAGAGCGAAGTTGAGGACGAGAGATAGGGGTCCGCCAGAGCCGAGAGCAGCACCAGAACCGACGAAGAGGCCGGCACCAATGGAGCCACCCAAAGCCATGAATACCATATGCCGTATGGAGATGTTTCGCTCGAGCTTAGCGCCTTCGGCGGCGTCGATGGGATCGGACATGCCTTGGTCGCTTGGTGACCTCGTGGCCCTCATCTCCAACATCGTTGCCTCTTTGTTAGGAGCCATCATGAAAAATTTGCAAGGGAAATAGATATAAAGAGTGAGGATGAAGATGGCAAGATTAGGGAGCGAATGTGGGGGAAAGAGGTGACGGCATGATGGAAGCCGTGATGGAAGCAGAGAACGGAACTCGGTCTATATAAAGGAAACGTAGCAGCTTCGAAGGGCGGGCATCCCGATGGAAGTGAGCAGGGGCGGGACGACAATACCACGGCACATGACTTTGAACGGCTCATGTAAAGATAAGAGAGGGCAGAGATCCCGGACGGTCGAGCCTTCACAAGGTTTGGAAAGGGCGTTCCGGGCCTCTACGGCCACGCGAGTGGCAGTTGCTCCTGGCCGGGGCTGTCTCGCGGTCTGCAGACATTGTGCTCATCTCTGCCAGCTATCTTCTTATTCTCTACTAAATATCACACATTCAACCATTACGGGGGAAGCACTCGTTCGTCAACAACGAAATGCCTCGAGCATAAGACCAGAAGAGCGCCAAAAGACAATTCTCTTCGCAGTCCTAAGAGCCCCGAGTCGCTAGGTCAGCTCCATATCGAGATGTGCCGACCAAGGTCCTCACGCCAGCCTGGCCGGCAATGATTCTGGCGCCACGCATGTAGCATGGCAATGATTTACGGAACTCCACCAGGTGAAGCCGAGAAGTGAGTCAGGAATGGTTTGTGGTCCAGAAAGTCAAATATGCGCAGTAGTATTTCGTGAGTTGTCACTTCTCGGGGAGCAAGCACAGAAGTTTTGAAATTGATCCATAAGTTTCGGCTTCATCAACGGGATCAATCCATCTTAAATTCCCCTGATTTTTCAGAAGAAATATCGACGATGCTATTTGGAAGAAGAATCACGTCAACATTGTGTTCCCCGATGTGAAACTCAGACCAGCCTTACATGCCATCATGGCTGTTACACTTTTGCTCTGACTAGTCACGATGTGTAGTACGGGGGCTTGTCTCGAACAAGCCCTCATGCTCGTTGTCCCGTGACGGGAACATGCTTTCTTACGTGCAGCTGTGTGATTTTGACATTTAGTTAGGCCTGAAGCTTGTCCGCATACGATCGTTGCGCCACAGAACATGAGTGGTTGCTGGCGTCTTACTCGTAGCCTCGCAACCTGGAGGGCTGGTACCGCATTGGGCACGTCTTATGTCCAAGATACATCACTACCACCCATTCTTGTCCTTGGCCGGGAATACAGAAGCATTGAACTCGCCAGATGAGGTTCAAATATCACTTACTCCTCAAGGAGGCGCGAGATGAGCCTCACACGGCACGCTCTCTGCCGGAGAAATGTAGTTACTATTCGGAGTTGTGGGCTCAAACCAGGCAACATCGTTTGAAGAAGGCCATATATCCTCATGAGCCATATCCTTGTGGCAAACCACTTGCTGGTCGACATCCAGTCGAAACCGGCATACACGCTATCATACAAGCAGAACCTTAAGTAGAAGAGAAACCATAATACTCAAGTAGATCAGTAGCCACTTTGCTCCCGACGCGAATCGTCCTTATCGTCCTTTGACCCATTGGCTGAACCTCCCGCGTCCTTGATGGCCTGGTCGTCGCCTCTGAGCTTGGCAAAATAAGACTTGATGTCCTCTGCGCCAATTGCTTTGCCGCTCTCTGCAAATTGCTGGAAGAACGGCTTCAACTGGTCTTTCAGATGGTTGTACGCCATGACACCTTCGATGGCACGAACACGGTCTACATTGCGCAAGGCACTCTCTCCGCGCTCCAGGAGGCTGCCGCTGCCATTTGTGGAGCCTCCGTGCTCCGAGTTCCCGCCATCAGACATTGGCGGCTCGTACGTTTCTTCCTCTTCCAGAAGCTGTGGGTGCGGGTCTAGATTAGGGTAGCATGACGAACATCGACATATGTTGTTGCGGAAGTCTTCTGTCATAAAGAGCGAGAACTCTCCGGCCGGTGGAGATGGAAGTAAAGCCCACCGACATGTAACGGACGAAGCCTCCTGAGTCTCCTGCTTAACAGCAGGAGCACTGCTGGTGGGTTGACCCTCGGCTGGCCCAGATGTACCTTTCAGTCGCTTAGCCTCTGATACGTCGGCGTCGTCTTCTGCCTTTCGTTTCTTGGCCACCTCCTCCGTGCCTATTACCTCTGCGTTCTTCTGAGTCGAGAAGACTGCTGGTAGGAATCCCTTGGCGCCCGCATACTTTTTGATCCACGGGTTGGCATTAACGCACTTGTAGCATAGGAATGCTTCAAAGTCGTCCTCGCCTGGAAAGCCGGGTGGCATCGGTGGGTCTTCGTCCTCATCCTCCACATCCTCATCACCGTCCTGTTTCTTGGCGGCCGTTGCTTCGTCCCCAGGGCGCGCTTCCGAATCTTCCGAGATTGTGGGCATAGCTGTGGCCTCTGTGGGTTCCTTAACAGTTGCGGGCTTCTTCTTCTTCATGCTCTCAAACCAGTTGGGCCCCATTCCAACCAAGCAGCCAGGGTGGTACCAGTCTTCGCCGCAGCCGCCTGTCTCGGACGTACCCAGTCCCAAACACTGAAACATGGTGCCTTTCTGCTGGAAGGGGTCATAATCACACTCGCACGCACAGAATCTATTTCTAAAATTCTGGTTGTACTTGTTGTTCGCGTCCGGCTCCTCCGAATGCACGCCGCCCTTGGTATTAGTAGTAGAGTTGAGGCGCAGACTGCAGGGAGTGGTAGGCGGATATCTCTTAGTACCGCAGTCGCATGTGAAGTTTCTCTTGGTGAATATCTCGACAAGAGTGTGTTCGCCGTGGCACTGGATAGAGCAAGCATAGCAGACTCCTGCACCATCATATGGGTCCTTGGGTTCGGCGGGGGGAGGATTGCAGGTCAGGCAGGCGAAGACACTCTGGCGAAGGGATCCGAGAATATTGGTGCAGCTTTCGATGCTCTGTGAAAAGTCAGGATAGCTGATCTTGTAGATAGGAGGGAGATGCGAGAAGACGAACATAGGGAAGAGCCTCGCGCGCGTCGGCTTCCAATTGCATCTGGTCCCTTATGAATCTGTGCGAAAGACAGCGGTCAGTCCAAGCTCAACACTGGCGAATACTAAGGGATAGTTCACTCAGCAGCAGTTTGAGAGTCGGTGGATTTCTGTGACGAGAAACTTTCGCTGCGTGTAGTCTTCGGTGCGACAACTGGGGCATCGGTGTCGCCGGCCGAAGCTGGTGGCGGAGGGGGGTCCATTGACATTGTTAAAGGTGCGCAATTCCAATTTCAGATGATTGAATTGATTCGAGGGGTTTGAGGTGATCGTTGAAGAATGGTAGAGGAAATGGGCGTCGAGTGCGATAGAGTGATTGATTGAGGCAGCGTAAGATAAGTATGAAAGCAGACCTGAACATTGAGGTAAGTGTTCTGGGGGCAGTACCATCGAGAAGTCGCGTTTGGGGAAGCTAGTACGTCAGATACGTACCCTGCACTTTCCTCTCAGCTGTCCACAATTGCCCATTTACGCGTCGTCTGTTTTAGGCAAAGTGCCACTTTACGCGCTGACCCCTGACGCGATTCCCCCTGGCGACGTGGATGGGGCCCTCTAGTAATTTCATCCCACTCCCAGTTCTCCCCGTTTCTGCATTCCCCCCTCTTCTTCACAACCGCTTCTGTCGATTCTGTCGCAAGCTTTCGCAGTCTAGAAGGATAGTCGATCCAATTCACAAAGCCTTCTTGACACATCGCCATCATGAGGTAAGGCTCGCGATATCGTCCCAGTCGGCTCAGGCACGAGTTGCTCCACTGTGGTGCACTAGGAAAAGACTTAATCGCTAACCGCCCGTACAGTTCTCCCCTCCGAAGCAACCCCAGCTCTGCCAACAGAGGACTGGCCACACAATCGAGTCGCAAGCGTGGTCGCACAAATGGCGACGATGGATCATCGATCGGCCCAGCTTCGAGTCCTATGCCATCATCGCCTCCTGCTCCTTTCATGGCGCATGGTGGGGACGACGACGAGGACATCGAGGACGAGGCGGAAATTCAGGATGACTTGGACGAGCTTGATGAAATGGCCGAAGATGAAGTTGATCTTTTCCGAGAGGGGTTCGAAGTAGACTACAGAGCTAGGGACGATGATGGATATGAAGGTATCGACATCGACGACGAAGGCGAATATGGAGACATGGACCTAGCTGCCAGACGACGGCTCGAGGCCACGCTCAACCGCAGAGACCGAGAAGTCGCTCGACGCCAACGAGTGCCTGCTGCTTTCCTGCCTGGGGAAGACGACGAAGGCGATATTGACCTCTCGGCCCAACCTCGACGTAGGCGCCATCGCTACGATGAGGACCCCGATGAAGACATGGATGCGGACATTATGGACGAAGAGCTTTCCCTCGAGGCCCTACAGGATGTCAAGGCAGCTAGTCTGACGGAATGGGTGTCCCAACCTTTTGTGCAACGCACCATCAAGAGAGAGTTCAAAGCTTTCTTGACGGAGTACACCGACGACCACGGCTCCTCTGTTTACGGAAACCGCATTCGTACCCTTGGTGAGATCAACGCCGAGTCTCTCGAAGTCTCTTACGAAGAACTCTCAACATCCAAGGCAATTCTTGCCTACTTCTTGGCCAACGCACCCTCCGAGATGCTTAAGCTCTTTGATGAGGTTGCCATGGACGTTGTGCTCCTTCACTACCCCGACTACGAGCGTATTCACTCCGAGATCCACGTCCGCATTTTCGACCTTCCCGTTCACTATACCCTGAGACAGCTTCGTCAGTCTCACCTGAACTGTTTGGTGCGTGTCAGTGGAGTCGTCACCAAGAGAACTGGCGTCTTCCCTCAGCTCAAGTATGTCAAATTTGACTGCACCAAGTGCGGGGTCACACTCGGCCCATTCCAGCAAGAAGCCAACACCGAGGTCAAAGTCTCGTACTGCCAAGCCTGCCAGTCCCGAGGCCCGTTTACCCTGAACTCCGAGAAGACGGTCTACCGCAACTACCAGAAGCTTACCCTTCAGGAGTCGCCCGGCACTGTCCCCGCTGGTCGTTTGCCTCGCCACCGAGATGTCATCCTCCTCTGGGATCTCATCGACAAGGCCAAGCCTGGTGAAGAGATCGAAGTGACCGGCGTATACAGAAACAACTACGACGCTCAGTTGAACAACAGGAACGGATTCCCTGTTTTCGCCACTATCCTTGAAGCAAACAATGTTGTCAAGTCCCACGACCAGCTGGCAGGCTTCCGCATGACGGAGGAAGATGAGAACGAGATTCGCAAATTGTCTCGCGAACCCGACATTATCGAGAAGATCATCAACTCCATGGCGCCGAGCATCTATGGCCATAATGATATCAAGACTGCTGTGGCGCTGTCCTTATTTGGAGGCGTTGCTAAAGTAGGACGAGGCTCTCACCAGGTCCGTGGAGACATTAACGTTCTGTTGCTGGGTGATCCCGGTACGGCGAAGTCCCAAGTTCTCAAGTATGTGGAAAAGACGGCCCATCGAGCCGTTTTCGCAACGGGACAGGGAGCTAGTGCAGTCGGTTTGACAGCCAGTGTTCGGAGAGATCCTTTGACGAGCGAGTGGACTCTCGAAGGTGGCGCTTTGGTGCTTGCCGACAAGGGCACCTGCCTGATTGACGAATTCGACAAGATGAATGACCAGGACAGGACGTCCATCCACGAAGCCATGGAGCAACAGACGATTTCCATCTCCAAGGCCGGTATCGTCACGACTCTTCAGGCGCGCTGCGGTATCATTGCTGCAGCCAACCCTATTGGTGGGCGATACAACTCAACGATTCCCTTCTCCGCCAACGTGGAACTTACGGAGCCCATCTTGTCTCGTTTCGACATTCTTTGCGTCGTCCGGGATACCGTTGAGCCTGAAGAGGATGAGCGTCTTGCGCGGTTCATCGTTGGCTCTCACAGCCGCAGTCATCCATCGACATCACAGCCCGGTGAGGATTCGATGGATGTTGAGCACGAGTCAGAGAACCAGGAAACGCAAGCAGAATCACAGAAGAAGGAGGGTGAGATCCCTCAGGAACTTCTCCGCAAGTACATTCTATATGCGCGCGATCGCGTGAGTCCCAAGCTGTACAACATGGACGAAGACAAGGTCGCGCGTCTGTTCGCCGATATGAGAAGAGAATCCCTGGCAACTGGCGCGTATCCTATCACGGTAAGTTCTTTCCAAATGATGACCCGAAACAACAACAAGTCAACTAATGTCATTGCAGGTGCGTCATCTCGAAGCCATTATCCGTATCAGCGAGGCCTTCGCAAAGATGAGACTGTCGGAGTACTGTAAGGCGGAAGATATTGACAGAGCCATTGCCGTAACTGTCGAAAGTTTCGTTGGAAGCCAGAAGGTCAGCTGCAAGAAGGCATTGGCACGCGCCTTCGCCAAGTACACATTGAACAAGCCGGGTTCCCAAAGGAGGGCTGGCGCCGGAAGCCAGGCGACGAGACGAGCGGGTGCAGTCCGAGCCTAAGTTGTTGATTCTATTTCGAGAGTTATGATGTTGTGCATTTAATCACTATGGGCGGACCTTTACGTGTACTGGCAAGGCAGGCTGGCAGCGATCGGCGCAGAGGCGAAGCGCATGTATCCTGGGGAGGGTATTTGATAGATGATATCAGGATATTGTAAGCAGTGGCTTCTTTCTTTTAGGGTCACGGAGTAATGAAGAAACAAAATGAGTTGAGAAGATTTGCAGCAAATCGTTGATCGCCTACTCCGTATAGTCTGGTAGCCATCTTGAAGCGGTGACAAGAGGACTACACTAAGAGCCTCGATCGCAAGGCACACCACAGCGAGTGGTGGGTGAATTAGCTTGAATAGGACGATTCCGCCGCGGTGGGATGGCCCAAATTAGAAACAACATGAAGGAGTATGCGGCATCATGCAGGTGACGAGAACGTGTGGTGCACAACTCGGAAGTTGGATCACGAACGGCAACTCGCAGCCACCCACACAGCCTCGCTCTATCACCCTTCATCGAGCTTCTCCTGCATCGTACGCTACATGGGCTCAAACCCGTTTGATGAGCGCAAGCTGGATGAATGTGGGGGGCATATTCTCTAGACACATTGTTACACACGAACCACGTGCGTCATGTTCGTCTCCCTTGCATCGGCCTCGTCTGAAAAAGAAGAGTCTGACAAGGTTCCACGACTCCAACCAACAGAGCCAAGCCTTGACTCCGGGATGCGGCCGCCCTGGGCGACCTGACCAACAATTTTTCCATTGTTGGCCTCATCCGCGCCGCGATCCAGACTGGTACCACCTCCCGGACATTATGCAGGTTTGGGCGGCGGTGACCCTCGCTTCTTCCGCTTGTGGTCCTTTCCAACCCCCCTTCTCTCCGTCAGCTCATGCACCGTTGCTTGAGAAAGCTAGCCTTCTTTTTTGCTCAGCAAACAACCCCTAACCGAGCTTTGTCATGTTAGATGAGAGCGAGAATAACCTCAATCATAGAGGTTCACGTCTCCGGAGATCCGCGCCGGCTTCTTGCATCTCCTACCTTGATTCCCTGCGAGTCCGAAGCAGTGATCTTCGACACGACAGGCGTAGTGCGCCGGGGGGAGAAGGGGGGGTGGATAGAAATTGGCAGTCGAGGCTCTCACATATGAAGAAGTCTTCTGCCTCCCCGAAGGCATTCGGCTTTCCTACCGAGGCCGCAAGCTGAGGTTGGTTTAATCCCATGAGGAACCAAGTTCAGAGAGCCTCTTCCCCCCTTTCTAACTAATACATTTCGTTTCAAGTTTCAACTGCTTCCTCATATCTCTCCCTGTTTTCGCCTTCCGTCTTACAGACACCAAAAGGTCTCATACGCACCAGTCTATTCCTATTTTTGCGTGCCAATTTCGGTCTCCCTGTACACCCGTTTGCGATCCGCGTCCCGGAAGGATCCCCCTTGCGACTACTCCGAGTTCCTGTCGCAGGAAACGGAACTAGACGACGACAAACGGTTCCAAGACACCTATTTGTGAGTCTCAGATAGCACACTCTGGTTTGTTGGCGTCGTGTCACGTCTTGTGCTACTCAACACGGATAACGTACGCGACGCAACTACGGCTTCGACGGAAGGCAGCGTCCATCACGCCTCTAGACGCCCCGACGATCACCTTTACCACTTGTCTCTCGAGAAGCATTGCTCGACTCACTATCAGCAAAGACCAAGTACCCTCAATTGGAACCAGCCCTTTACCACACGGGCCAAGGATCCATCCTCCGTATTATCCAAAGATTTCGTCATTCGAAATCAGACGGCTCCGCCGATCTTTTGAGAGACGGAACCACCGCCCTTTTTCATGTCTCATTGGATCATCATCAGTCTTTAATGTTTGCCCTGTAGTGACACCAAGCCCTTGATGTTCCTTAATACCCACCCATCATGGAAGATACTGATCGTAGTCACGCCCCTCTCTCCATAGACCCCATCACTGAAGCGGAGGAGACTCACCTGCTTGGCTCGGAAAGACGGGATGGCAAGTCTTCGTCCTCACCTCCAGACAACTTTCTTTCATATTCAACTCCCCGAAAGAATGGGTATGAGCCAATGACACCTAGTGTCGACATGGACCTTTCGCTTCTCAACGGCGCCGCACATAACCAGAGCACCGCCCCATCTCAACCTGACAAGTCAAGCTTCTACGGAAGAGACCCCTTTGGTATCTCAGTGGAGGGATCTATCAACCAAGTCTCCTTCGCACGTGTTCCCGTTGGTTCGAAAACTAGCTCGCCCGCCACACCTCGTTCCAACAAAGGCCTTCTGGGCTCACCAAAGCCTGGACCTGCTTCACCACGAACAACAGAACGCCGCGCCGCACCTTTATCACCCGAATCGGAACAGGACACCATCTCGTCTCTGCAGTCACCTTGGTCGTCACCGGACGGGAAACGCAGAGCAAGTTCAAAGCGCAAAATATCAATGGCGTGGGACGATCCGCCAAAGTCCTCAAAGCCATGGCCTCTCATAGAGGCGGAGGAGATGGGGGACCTAGGTCAAGCAACTCCAGGCAAAGATGAGAGTCAGCAACAGGCCAGGCCGCCGCAGTCGACTTCTGGTCAAAGTTCGACGAGACGGGATGAGAATTCTCTTGAAGAGCCTGATCCAATGGATGACGAGGAGGCCTTGTATAAGAGATTCAGTAAGCCGTGCCCCGTATATCTGACCTATGTCGAGTGACTACTAATACGCACTCGAGGCCGTCCTCCGACTTACTGTGATTCGCGGAACGATGTGCACAGGAAGCAGCATAACTGGCTATCGATATCCATCTTGATTCTTTCGTTCTACTCCACAGGACTGAGCTGCCTCTGGCTCGTTGTGGCTATTGTACAGCCACGCTGGGGTCCTCAAATCTCATCAAGCGGTGGCATCCTCCCGTCGACAGCGTCTTTGGTATGCGCAATGTTTGCCAAGACGATTGAAATATCTTTCGTGACTGTATTTGTCACCTTTATCGGCCAGGTATTGACACGTCGCGCATTTGTGAGGAGGTCAGAGGGCATGACCTTGGCTGAGATGACCATGAGGAATTGGGTTATTGTGAGTCAAGGTTGAATTGTATTGTTGTGATAGGTCTGACACTTAGTAGCAACCTGGATTCCTGATCACGCACTGGGAGACGCTGCCGTACGCTGGTATGACCATTCTCGGAGTGGTGTCTCTTGTTGCCACCATTGCTTCAACGTTTTATACGACTGCGTCAGACGCCATGATCACACCAAAGCTTAAATTTGGCGACTGGGAGACGAAGACATTGAGCGGCTATGTTCTGGCGTCCTACATGAACCCGCCTTTTGCCCGTGAAACCTGCCCGACACCACTACGAGATAGTGACCCATTGGGTGTTGATGTTGCTGGAAATGCTTGCCTGGAAGTGCAATATGCTGGCCAATGTACGTACAGGTCTTTCTAATAAGGCTTTATGTTTATTTGAGTCATGCTGACAGCTTGTGTGAAGCATATCGCAACTTGGTCTCGTTCCTAGGTGATTGGGAGTCCATCAATCGCAACGGAACAAGCGATACCGTTGATGTTCAACACCGCCCTGTAGGATCGGCTTTGTTGTACGACAACACAACGCTCACCTCTGCTTGGATTGAGACGACCTATAGCAACACGACTGAACAATACCAGCGCTTCAATAGGATAATCAACAATGTGACGCTCGCAATTCCCCATCCCAGTGTCTACGATGCAGCAACAAATCCAGTCAACAAGATTCTCCAGCCAAATGACTTGTCGGGTGTAGGAGAGTACGGCATTAGAGCGAGTGTGGTCTCGCCCGCACTGAACGTCATGTGTGTCAACATGTCTCCAGAGGAACTGGAGCCACTGGTCTATACAGAGTGGCCCATAGGGAAGGTTTTGTACGACGACACTACAGTTCCAGGACAGAGAACCGGGAAATTGGATTGGGAGAAGTATGTTCCCGGCGCTTCGGAAACGGAGTGGCTAAATCGAACGTCGGTGGATGAGATCTTTCGCTGGGGCCAAGACTATGGGCGACGGCCGCCGGTGTTCCCGCTTGTATGTGATATTGGTGAGCAAATGGAAAGAAGAAAGGGCTGACAGCAACTGACAGTATCCTGCGGACTACAACATGATAACCAACACATCGGTGGAGAGCGACGCGATTTACATCCTCACAAAGTCGGCGTCCATCACAGATTATACCCTTTGTGAGATGAGATCATGGGTGTCACCCAACTGCTCAACCCACTTCAACATCTCGGGCACCGCAGGAGCGCACATGCAAGCACACTGCGATGACCCCGATGATACAGACAGCTACACCAACGTCCACACCGAAGTCACGGAATCCACCCCCGTGACAGACTGGAGGGCAAGGAATCCCCAACACCTCCTTTTTCATCGTTACTTACTTACCTATGTTTCTGTGTAGAACATTGCGGATCAATGGCGTCTGTCAATGGACATCAACGGCGGTGCCCAAAACAACAACGCCTCCAACGCCCGCATCCTCACCCAATTCGTCCTCCAAGAGCCGCAGCTCAAACCCCTCCTCCCCTCTATAGCCGAAGCCCTCGCCGTCTACGCCTCGTCAACCCTCATCATCGGCGGTCTCAACACCCCCTTTGAACACTACTGGCGCCACGAAAAGATGCAGCTCGGCGCGCCGGGCAGCCTGGACCCGTTCAACGCCTCGATCCGCACGCAGGAGTACACGTCGGGCCACAGCGCCGAGTGGCAAAAGTGCTTCTACCTCGTCCTCGCCCTCGTCTTCGTCATCAACGTGATTTGCCTCGCCTACCTCCTCTCCCGGTCCGGCCTGGTGACGGACTTTACTGAGCCGCAGAATCTGTTTGCGCTGGCTGTCAACTCGCCGCCGAGCGAGCAGCTCAAGGGCAGCTGCGGGGGCGGGCCGGTGAAGAGGGATCTGGTTGTGCCGTGGCGGGTTGGTTACACGAGCGGTGCGAATCACTACTTTTTCGAAGAGGCTAACGACAGGCCGTGGCGTGGCAAGTATTCCAAGCAGGACTTGTCTGCTGACACGGGGTACAACGGACAGGAGCGGAGTAGTTATAAGAGGCTGAGCACGAGGAATACATGGTTCTGAGCGGAGGTTTGCTGGCTGTGCTGGCTCTAATGATGTGTCTTGGCACATGGTCTTTTGAATACGAGCAAAGTAAAGTAAAGTAAAGGGGCTGGAGGTAATGTGTTTTCATGTAGGATAGCTTGAATTGGAGAGTGTCAGCCTAGGAAGACGGGCAATACTTCTTTGCTACCTTATGGGAGTTTCAAATGATTGAGAGGAGCAGTTCTGCCTCAGATCATCGCCACCTGAGCATCCGTACGGCAACATCATCTCTCGTCCGTTGAGGTGTATTGTACTCCGTACCGAAATGGACTCTGCAACTCGGTCGTCACAACTTGTTATTTCCAGTGAGTCTTGGCGGTTTAGTATTTACCTTCAGGGCCTGTGCTCATCGCCCCTCCTCATACTGCGTACTCACCTTGGAGTTTTAGAGTCTCAGTTGTTGGAGTCTTAGACTGGACCTCCCGGCATGAAGCGCAAATTTGGGGGGCATTAATCGCACACGCCCATCGGGGCCGACAAGGTGGTGCCCGGCAATCGACGGCGTTCGAGAAAAGGAGGCTGTGCAAAACGTCTTCCCAAACTTGAAGTGAAGGTTTCCCTCCACCAGTCATGAGTTGGCCAACTGGCATTTCTCGGGGAAGAAATGCCTTACCACCCCCATCCGTTCCCCCCCTTTCATTTGCTAAGTACATAGAGTTTATGCGATAGTTAGTGTAGAGGACTCTCAGAGATTCCTTGGTTATGTGATGATCACTAGCAGCCTCGCCGCCAATCCTATTGCTTACGCGGGACTGGTGATTGTGGCTTATCCTCAGTTCCTCACCTCTTCATCTCCACGCCAAGCATTCTCGATCAATCAAAACCACGGACATCAACGGGGGAGGAAGAAGCTAACAAACATACTGTGTACACAGCACTGCCTGGGGTAGGCGCCAAACTCTAAAAAAGAGTGTACACTGCAGCAAGCACAGCACTGAGCGCGCAGGGCAGCGCACGGTACTTGGTACAGAGAAACCCGGGGCAACGAAGAAGGAACATATCGAACAAATACTCATTGGACGCTTGCAGCGGCATCTGTGCGAATCGAGCAACGGCAGTCACCATGCTGGGTTGAGTTGCCTTCTGTTTTGATTTCTTGGCATCAAGCATCGCCCGTGGCTTCTTTCTTTGCAATCATCACCTTGACACCTACCTACTTACTACTTGGTCAGCAAGGAAGGTACGGACACATGTACGGATACTAAAGGTATCTGAGGTTATCCACCAATTTGCCTCTCGCCTCGCTTCACTTTCCTATCCACAATTATTTCGTCGCTGCCAAGTACGGATATCTCACCCTGCAGCTGGCTGTAGATCCCTCCTGCAACAGCTACATCACCTACCTCATCCGTTCTTTCTGCTATCGGCGAATATTCGTCCCTGCTTCACATACGCAGAGGAGACTTGGTTGCATCTCGTGCACCGCCCACCGCATCAACTGTCCACTCTTCCCATCAGTTGGCCCTTAGTCTTGGCATCCACATAGCGACATTGGCATCCCATCACACTCAATCTTCCCGACTACCCATTCCAGATTTATACCAGTCGGCTCGGCATCTCGCCCGCACCCAAACAACAAAGGAGGTCCAAGAGCCTCGTTCAATTGAATCATCCATACCACACGATTCCTTGCCCCAATCTTGTACGGATAGGGACCTACAGGAAACAGAAAAACGAGGGGGATCAAAAGGGGGCCAAGCTAAAACGGACCGCCACCAAAACAATTCCGCTTGCAACATTCCTTTCCCCGCCCAATCTCTCTCCCTTTATTGAGGAATGCCAGCCCTTCAACTTTGGCATCATCAACATCTGCGTCCCGGCTCTTGCGATTGAAGTCCAGCCGACCGGAGCCAACAAGAGCGTCCAACATCGACACGATCAGCCTCGCTCCTCGTCCGGTATTCCCGAGCCCGAGAGAGTAGGACAAACTCCGCCGGCAATAAAGCTCGAGTAAGCGAAAATGCGTACGTATCTTCACCGCAATCTCTTCCTGAGTTCCTCTGTCATGCACTTCTCTCGGTACCTATTCTAACAGCTAGCCAGCTTACTACGCCAGAACCAAGGGCCGGACCCAGGAAATCCCGCCCGACGGCAGCCGGTCTCCCCTTCCGGCCCCCGGCGCCCGGTCGCCGCTGCCGCCCCGGACACCTCTCGGTGAGTCTCCGGCGTTCAACCCTACCCACTTGCCTAATCCTACTTTTTTTTTTTTTTTGACATCTTCTCTTCTTCCCGGTCCTCCACTTATTTTGTCCTACTGCACCCACCTACTCCCATTGATGTCCCCACCATCTCACCCACTATAGCAGTCCGTCATACAACCTATCTTGCATGCTTCAGCATTCATCTCTTTTATTTCTCGAGGACTATCATGAGCCTTCATGCTGACAACGGACAAAAGGCCGGCCTCCTTCCCGGTCATTACCAGACCTAAGTGCCGATGTGCGGAATGCTCTCTCAGCACCAAAGCACGACGATGTCAACTACCGCCACAGCTTCTGGACCCGCTGCCGCTGCTGCCGTCGTTCACGGAGCGCCATCGACCTGCTCCGTAGAGTGGTTCTCGTACCGCTAGCCGACTTATTCTGGTTCCTCGAGGAAGCAGCTGAGTCTGTGCCGCCCGTCATCCCAGCGCTCATCTCTTGCATATTTCTGATGGTGGCACTGCCGATGCTGATTGCGTGGGATTTCCTCTGAGCGAGCGGTTGTGTATTCAAATGAGGCAATAATCGATGCACACTCGGCTGTGTGTGCGTCTGCGACAGAAGATTCCAAGAGAGCTTTCAGAGATGGCCTGGATTCGAGGGATGGAAGTGATAGACCGTATGTAACGATAGACTGTACTGACTGACTTTGCTTATCACCATGGCGCAACGACAAGCGAACGGATGAAACCCAGGACATACCCAGATTTTGTATTTCTACATTTCTCTATATAGATATAGCACAGCGAATACGCCTACGTGCTCGAAAAGTCTATTTCTTTGAGATGGGAATCGTGAAAGGACATTGTGTATCGTCAAAGACTATCGTAACAGATATCAAAGGGATTAATCAAACCCCCAAACATGGGCATACTCGCCGCGTCCGCAGGCCAGTGCCAGATCCTCGCAATCTCCTCCATCAACTCCTTATTTGCCGCTTCTGCATTCCCGACGCCACCGCCAGCAGTGGCAGGAGTGGTAGCGGTAGTCAGGCCGCCGTCCTCGGCTCGAACACGGCTCTCATACCAGCCCTTGATCCAGCTCATCTTGCCAATCAAGTCCTCGCACATGGAGCCCCTCGCATCGATCTCGCTTCCACCATTGATATCATCCCAGTCGAATTCGAGGGTATTGTATGCCCTTCCACAACTACTGCCCCCACCACCGACTCCCCGGACCCACGTCTCCTCCTTCAGCCGGCCCATCCTCTCCCTGCCCACCTGCAGCACCCTTCCGAGAAACGCGACCAGGTTCTCGCAGATTTCTGCAAATTTGACGTCCGCGCGGGCGCGGGGGAGGTCCCATCCCGGGACGCCGTGGAGGATCAGCAGTCGCGTGGTGACGGCAAGGACGCCTTGGGCTAGGCCCATGCCGACTGAGGTGCGGTAGACGTAGGCTTCTGGGGGCAGGGCGAGGGTTGCGGCAAAGTAGGCTTTTGCTTCGGAGAGGGCTGCTCGGAAGTAGGTTGTGCGGTTTAGGGTGGTGGCGGCGGTGGTGTTTTGGAAAGCTGCGGGGTATGGAGATGATGATGAGGAGGGAAATGGGTGTTTTGTTGCTGGTTCGTAGAGTTGGACTAGGAGGGCTTTGTGCTGCAGGTTGAGGTATGCTGAGGTTGAATGTCAGCTACGGTTTCTTCCATTGTTGGAGAGGGGCATCAAAGACATCATCATGGACTTTGGGAGAAGAGTAAGAGGAGGGGATGGCTTACCGTAATAAGGATCCCGCGGATCAAGACCCTCCAAGACATCATCCACTTGCGCCCGGAGTCTTCCCACCTCCTCCTCGAACCCTTCGCCCATTCCCCTTCCCGTTCCGCGTTCACAGTCCATCACGGGACCGAACCCATCAGTGAGGCGCGCAGAGACGGCGGCCATCTTGAACATCCTCGCCGCCATCCGGTCCTCCAGGCTCCCTGACGCGGCTAGGTTCTCGCAGCAGATATCTAGATACCCGAGGCCCGTCCGTTGCTGCTGCCCCTGAGAAGAAGAAGAAAACGACCCACTTCCGGGCCCGTTCGAGCCGAGACAGTGCAGGAGGGGATTCTGCTTGCGGGCGAACTGCGCGCAGTTGGACGAGACGACGCAAAAGAGGCCGAGAAAGGTGCGCTGCTCCTCGAGGGTGTGGTGCTCCGTCGCGCTGAGGGCTGCCTTGTTGGTGAAGCAGTCTTCTGGTTCTTGTTGTTGTCGATGCTGCTGCTGCCACTGTTGTTGGTAGGGGTGCGGGTATGAGTGTTGTTGTTGTTGAGAACCTCCGGGGCGGCAGGGCGAAGGCTGGAGGAGGGAGCGCGGGGGTTTGGTGATGCCTAGGCTGTGGGCGTAGCCCAGGGCCGTGTAGACGAGGCGGGTGATTTGTTTGTCGAACCAGTATCTACATTCCGCCCTGTTTCATGACGTGCAATGTCAGTGGGATGCTTCTTTTGGAGGGGGGGGGGGGGGGGGGGGGGGGGGTGTGGGGGGGGGGGGGGTGGGGGGTGTTGTTTTGTGGTTTTGGTCCTGTCGCTCCGCGTCGGTGGGGGGGTGGGGGGGGGGGGGTGGTGGGGGGGGGGGGGGGGGGGGGGGGGGGGGGGGGGGGGGTTCTATCTTCAAAAGACACCAGTAGACGCCGGCGAGGAACGTGATGTAAGTCGGTGAAAAGGTGACGGGGCCGTGACTAACCACAATATGATGACCAGCATTCCCTGCAACAAATCCAACCCGCCTTCCTCCTCGAGCATCATCCGCGCCCCCATCTCGGCCAACAACTCGCGGTGCATCGCCTCGGCCCTCGTCTTCCCCGCCGGCGCGGCGGCGAGCATGACGGCGCGGAACAGGAACGGCTTCTCGCGCGCGAGCCGCTGCGGGGACCCCGAGCCCGGGTCTACCGAGGGCCCGTCGACCTGGATGAAGGGGAAGTTGGGCACAAAGTTTGCGCGGAAGTCGGCGAGGACGTTGGATGCTTGGGACCAGGTCAGGCCCAGGGGTGGTTGTGTCGTCGTCGATGTTGTTACGATCAAGGATGAGGAGGAGGGGGAGGAGGAAGAGGAGTGGGAGTAGGAGGGGGGGTTTTGGGTTACGGGGCCTGGTTGGCGTCTTTGGATTAGGGGTGCTGGGTGGGAGTGTGAGTTTGAGTCTGGGTGAGAGGGAGGCGAGGAGGTTGAGGGAGTTGAGCCTGAGGTCTCTGCTGAGGGTGTCGAGGCTACTGGGGACTTTTCTGGTGTTACGAGATGCGCTATTTGTTGTTCTAGTGTTGCGACGCGGCTGTGATTGTTCATGTTAGTTGAATTCTGAAGCCAGGGCCGTTGTTGTCTCGAGATGCCACTATTCCCGTGGGTGCGTTCACACCCAGCCCATCATCAGAAGTTTTGGCGAACGAGACGGGTGACCCATGAGGAACAACACTTACTTGACCAGAGGTTTGATCTGCCGCGTCCTCCTGATACCCCTCGTCTTGGCCGAGCAGTCAATCTTGAGCCGCTCACATCTAAACCCCCGCCACTTCGTGTCAGTCCCAGTGTACATGGGTTATGAACGGCAAATCCGACTCCCACAGACAGAATGCCATAACTCTTCTTCGCCCTCTCGAGCCAGTGGGAGCACGTACCGGTCGCAGAGGTGCCGACGGGCGTTCTCCTCGCGGAAGTTACAGCGGGCCTTGGCCCGGGTGCACGGCGCGCATGCGCGGAGCCGGCGCGGGGGGCTGTCGGGCCTCGGAGGCGGTGATTGTGGGTCCATTGCGAGGGTATCGTGGGAATTGATTACCACTTCTGGATATTGTCGGAGGTTGCGGTCTGATATGCCTGGCTTGGCTCGTATTGAGTGACGGAGACTTGTGGCGGATGAATACGTTTGGACACTGAAGCACTCTTTGCTCGGAACCGCGCAATAGGAACATGTGAACCCATTAAACAGTAGACGACCCGGGGACTATTAGAGCGAAGCGCATGACCCTATATACGACGCGGACATAGCACCGACAAAACAGAGCTGAGGCCTCGACTACAAGGTGAGGCCGTCATCACGGATGAACTCCAGGCTCGTTAACCCGGTCCGGGATAAGAATTTAGTATCTCGGGTTTGTGATTGCTAGTAGAGTGGTGGGCCTTCACGCGTCAGCACTAGCAGATGAAAACCCGGCGACCTGGCCCAGCTAAGCGATCCTTTCGGGTTGGGAGGGCATGTAAGCGCGACGCAAGTCCCAAAGATATAGCACCTAATAGGTAACCTTCCTCACCATGAATGCGCCTCTGGAATGTCTCCGTACTAGTAGGTAAGCAATGAGCACCAAGATACAAAAGAGGCGTCTTGTCTCAAAAGTCCCACGTGTGGCTGCATGCATCAGGGGACACGGCGCGATCGGTGCCAAGTTCTTTTTCGGTCTGATTTCCTGTGACGGGGGTGTCTGCTCACCGAATTGAGAAAAAAGTTAGTCAGTCGCATGCTGATATCATGCTATCTGATGTCCGGGTTTTATCGATACCTTGCACTGGTAAAGATGAAATCAACGGGTTTGGAACAGGTTCTCTCAAACGGAAAATGGAGATGGAGAGAAGGGCGGATTACAACCAGACCCAATTTTCTGGGTCACTTACTAACAGAAGGCAAGGAAGGTCTGTGTTAGTGAAAGCAATACCTTGAATCAACACTCCAGCAAACACACGAGATGTCAACGATGGTCGAGAGACGATTGAACTGCTTTGCGCAACGTGAAATAGGTATCATTAAAATTGTTGTGAAATAGGTATCTGTGGCATCGCGATTGACATACAGCCGCCCCCTGGCGCATTAACCCCCGTGTAGTCGTGATACTGCCATGTACAGCCCGGATGTCTTTTCTTTAGTACACGCCTTTCGTGAGACCCCAATCCTGCAGACTATGACGAAGTGTCGAGAATCGAAACCGGCAATCGGTAGGTAGTGAGTGATCCGTTTGGTGTGTGTGTGTGTGTGTGTGTGTGTGTGTGTGTGTGTGTGTGTGTGTGTGTGTGTGTGTGTGTGTGTGGTGTGAACATGATTGCTGTCGACAGATGGTAATGGCTCCTTCGCATGTAGCCAGTCGCGACTCTCTCGTCCAACTTCACCGTGTCGTAGGTGTATAAGTGACCAAGAGAGTCGACTTTCTACTGGCTTCAAAGCGTATTCGGCTTGGAGCTTGATTCATTACTTTCCCAGCTCCGCTCCCCTCCTTCTGGCCCCTGTAAGAGGTGACGAGGTCTTGCTTATGCTCCCTGGGACTCCTTGGCTTGTCTCTCTGCCTTGCGCCTGGCGAGGCACTTGGAGATCATGAGACCAGAGACACCGAGAGCGACAATGAAAATGATGCAGAAGACGACGACAACACCGGCCTCCTGCTGGGCCCAGTTCTGGCGCTTGGCGAGCTGGTGAACGGCGTCGCGGGCGACGAGGGTGTTGACGGCAGGCATTTTGACGGAAGGTGAGTTGAGTGAAGAGTCGGCTGTACGAGGAAGAAGAGACTGGTCAGCAAATTGGAACAAGAGGATTGATGAGGCAATGAAGAGTAGCAAAAATCGATAAGCCAAATAGAGAGCAATGATGACGGGCGAGTGAGTAATAAGTATGAGAGGAAAGCTCGCTGCGACTGTTTGCGATGAGTGATGCTTTCCCAATGCGGTCAGGATCCGTAGAAAAACATCAGAGCTAGAGGTGAGGGAGCTTGTCCAATTGAGGCATTTTATGGAGACGACCGTCTGCTTTTGTTTTTTAGAGCCCTGTGAACTTGGATGCGCCCATCGTCATTCCCGGGGTATCCGGCGTTGGCGTCTAGAGATGATATCCACATGTTGTTTTTCTTCATGATGTGTTTGTCGGATACTGGGCGAAGCTCGTAGGTATTGTCGCAAAGCCCAATTGACAATCCAGAACAATTTTTGGCAGCAGAATTGAGACTTGGAAAGAATGCCCATTGAGAGAAAGTTACTTTACCTTTGGTGAAGATGAGAGAGAGAGCTCAACGTCGGACGATGAGAGTGAGGTGGGGAAAAGGACCTGGTGGCTCGATCGCAGCGACTAGAGGAGGCCGGCTAGAAGCGCAGTTTGTCAGCGTCAACGGTACGAAGCTTGGCTTGTGAAGCTAGAGCTTATGGAGAGGTCAAGCAGCACGAGAGTGAATACCTTTGTGAGAGGAAACGAGAATCAATTGGGGAAGGAATTGACTGATTATGGGATCGTCGAGTAATTGAGCTGGAGGACAGATGAGAGAAGTAGGACGGCGAAGAGGAAGGTAAGGTAAGGTAAGTCGGGAAGGGAGGGGTTAATGAGGAGGGCGGGCGAGGAAGGAAATAGCTACTCAAATAGTCGGCTGATTGGCAAGGCGAGCAATCAATAAGAAGGAAGACCCAATGGTGATGGGAAGGTCTTTCCCATTGGATCTTAGCCAGGTATGTACCTCATCATCACCGTAAGGTAAGGTAGGTAGGTACTTGAGGTATCTGTAGGTAGCAACTTGACGATGAAAGGCGACAAGAAAGTATCTTCACAGGTCGCGGTACTTGGCGGTGTCATCACGTCTGGGCACTCTTTGGTGGTGAACTGCCACCATTGTCATGTCGCGATCCGTACATTGCTGTGTAGCGCCTTAGTGTGTGAAGAGTACTCGTGAGGTGGCATCGGCGGTCGCGGTTGCTCTGCTAGTGGCAGAGAGAACGGCGCCAAGCGAGCAACAGAAAAAGCTTGTCTCCATGGATGCCGGGAACACGGCAGGGTCATCACAGGCATCCCGGTGTGGGGAATCCACGCCTGATCGCTCGAGGCCCCCTGTCATCACCACTTACACTCCTCGCCCGATACAGGGGAGTGCGTGTGTTGTGTGTTCCTGTAGCGCAACAGTTGCAGCCCGTCTGTTTATCTGTTGTACGTCTGTCTTTATTGCTGCGGGAATTTCTCCATCTCTCACCAGCATCAAGCTCTCTGGTTGCTTTCCCGCTCCCCTCTGACGTAGGGTAAGGTAGGCATTCGCAAGTCACAACGCTATTCCAGATTCACGACTAAACAATAGCCCTTAGCGGCTTAGCCTAAGGTAGTGCTGTTGCGCACAGAGTCTGCCAGACTGGGTGGACAATTGGATGACATGGATCATCTCATGGGGCCGGAGCCGGGATAAGGCCCTAGCACACCCTTCAAGTTCCGGTGGGTTCGCAGGGCCACCGGTTCGCCGACCTCCGCCGGGCTGTGGGCTGCATCTGCTTTCCTACTGATTCCGCGCCCTTACGGTATTGGCATACCTTGTGGCAGCAACACCAGGTAGGCAGACTCTTAACTCTTTCAAGCTCATGGCTCTCTGTCATCATCACTTGGACCCATCTGACTCTGCTGCTTAGGTTAGTCGCTGCCGCCGCCGTCCCTTTATGACGATCATGGCAGTTGCGTACTAAGGTAATTCCATCCATAGTATGAGTCTGGCACTTGTCTTCCGCTCTCACCGATGTTTCCAGGTTCCATTGGGGCAACTGGGAAATTTCTCGGGAATGCCACAGCAAACGATCCGCCGTACCTGACTGACCAAAGGAATCCCCTGCCATGGTCGCTTCTGTCGACTGCTCATGCACTTAGTAACCGCCGCCATGTCCCATTTTTCTTTCCTGTTATTGTCTTGACTCTTAGTACCTTACGGGTAGAGAGTACGGCACTACGGGGACGGAGCACTGAGCAGTGTTGACAGCACTACGGAGTACTGAATGCTCGAAATTTGCGCACACCTTGGCAAGTCACCTCGCCTCGACAATGACAAGCCTTGGCAGTATCGGCACCTGAGAATGGCTTCAACTCCAAGACTCTTGGTTAGGTGAGGCATATTTGCCAGACGGAGCTCCCTTTCTCAGGCTTAGTAGACTGCGCCCGGCCAAGCTGCTGCGGACAAGTTAGCAAAGGGTTGGCGACTTGGTCCAATGGAAGTTCATGACTTCTTTTGAGTTGGGCCAAGAGATTGCCCGAATCGGTCATTTGGCTGAGCCCCAGCCAAGCAAAGACGATCATCGCAGCACTGAGCACCTACACGGGGTTGGTTCAATTCAGCACTGAGAAACATGAACAAACATGACCCATCACTCATCAGCAGGAGGCAAGCAGAGGGTTGCAGATGATGGACCCCCAATGTTCCTTTGTCCGCATCACGTCTCAGTCCTTACACGGCAGGCAAAGCACCAACCCATCACCATCGGAACGGGCGTCGCGCCTAGTCAGGGCCGATGACTGCTCGTTCCGCGGCCCAGCCACCCCTCGATCCGCTGCTGCATCGTCCCGTCGAAGAAACACTCACCTGATCAGTCATCCAACACCCATCTTTCCCGTCTTGGGACCTTTTCAATCCCTTTGATCCCGTTCGAAGATGAAGCGACCGTTTCCTTGCAGCGTCACAACGAGCCCACCATCGACATCCTGATTTGATGACAAAAACCTCATAGCAAGCCCGTAACGTACTGCCAGAGCAGCCAGACTGCATCTCCATCGTAAGATAACCAAAGCGAAGCTCCGGCAGGTCAATAATCTGTTTCCACGAAGCTCCAAGGTGACAAGGCCCCATTTATTCACACCGGCCGGGCCTCTGCACTCAATGAGACACATGGGTAACCTTAGCATCCGTCCAGCCCGAATCCCACCCGCCGCCCCTTCCGCTACCCCAGCGCGAGTTTCTTTCCTCATTCTTTCTGTTATTTCATTCTCAACGGATGGATCCAATTCGGCGCTTGCTGCTTATCATCGAAAGAGCAGGCTCTTATTCAAGGACTAGCATTTATGTCCGGCGTGCGCCCGTCCCTGGCCGCTAGATGGTAACTCCCGTCGGCTCCTTGTTCGGTCGTCAGCCAGCTCAGTCATCCCGTTTACAATTCTCTCCACTGCCGCCACCTCCCGTTATTGGGCTAGGTTGGGTTATCTTATATAATCTCTTCAGTCCGGCGACGATAGGTCAGATCATATGCTGACCCGCTCATTCGGCACATGACGAAATGTTTATCCAAGCAGGTCGGCTCATCAGCATTTGAAGACTGGAGGTATCTATCGTGCTATCTTCCCTTAGGTAAGGTATTGGAGAACTGAAGCGAGGAACTGAGGAGGTCATGCGCTGCAGATTACAACGGGCCGCGGGCGGAGACGCCTAGCATCGGTGGTCAAGCAACCAATCACCGCCAACTTCGACGTCCGGCCGAGGAGTTGCTTGCTCCGAACAGCACAGTCGGAAGCTGCCGCGTCGCAGTTGGGGTGCGAGTACGCACGCTGACTTGAATTACGTTCAATATCAATCATCCTGAGAGTTGAAGGCGTCGTCAGCCACCTACGAGTCCAGCAGAACGGTGAATCAGTTGCATTTTGGCCGTCCTTTCAAAGCTCAGAGTCAAAGTCTTTGGCGCTCTGCTATTGCGTTTCGCCAGTATCTCTTCAAATTACGTCTTTACGCCCCCAGTTTATTTCTCAAGCAGAAAGCCCGACTGGTTCCCCGCATCATGACGGTTCTCAGTCATCTAAAACGAGTCCATCAACATAATGTCGCAACTCTGCGCGGCTCTCCCGCCGCAGAGGTCTCTGGCGCCCTCGGTGACTTGGGAACTCTTCTTCCTCTCATGATCGCCCTTGCGGTCCAGCACTCCATTTATCTCGATAGCACCTTGGTGTTTTCAGGCATTTTCAACGTCGTTACCGGCGCCGTCTTTGGCATTCCACTTCCAGTCCAGCCGATGAAGGTGAGTGCTTAGATCTAAACAAGACACTGTGATTGCGCATTCATTACTGACCACCACATCTAGGCAATCGCCGCGGCAGCCATCTCCCGGTCCGAATATGGCGGCATCAAAACCGTAATGGCCGCGGGCCAGTGGGTCAGTCTGGCCGTCCTAGTCATGAGCCTCACCGGCCTACTACGCTGGGTCACGCGAAACGTGCCCGTCCCCGTCGTCAAAGGCATCCAGCTTGGTGCCGGTCTCTCCCTCGTCATGGCCGCCGGCTCCGGCCTCCTCCGGGACCTTCACTGGACCCATCCCGTCCTCGATAACAGGTTGTGGGCCCTGGCCGCCTTTCTCGTGCTCATTTTCACCCAGAGCCTGCCGCGTTTCCCCTACGCGCTGCACATTTTTATTCTGTCGCTCGTCTTCGCCTTCATCTCCATCATGACCTCGCACGACCACCCGCACACCTACCTGCCGGAGCCCAGCCTTTGGACCCCGCACTTTGTGCACTGGGAGTTCAACTGGTTCAAGTACAAGCCGCTGTCGATGGCCATCGGCCAGCTCCCGCTCACCACCCTGAACTCGGTCATCGCGGTGAGCGCCCTCGCGGCGGACCTGCTGCCGGACATGCCCACGCCGTCTGTGACCGCTATGGGCATCAGCGTCGGCGTGATGAACCTCGTCGGCACCTGGTGGGGCGCCATGCCGGTGTGCCACGGCGCGGGCGGGCTCGCGGCGCAGTACCGCTTCGGAGCGCGCAGCGGCGCGAGCGTCGTGATCCTGGGCCTCTTCAAGATCGTGCTGGGCCTCGTCTTTGGTAACTCCCTCATCGGCCTACTCACGCACTACCCCAAGAGCCTGCTGGGCGTCATGGTCATCGCTGCCGGTCTCGAGCTCGCCAAGGTCGGGCACAGCTTGAATCACGGGGCTTCTGATTTATGGGAGAGCTCTGCCGGCAACGAGGGTGGCGGCGTTGGGGGGCTTGTTAGGCAGCATCGCTCGCTTTCTGATGAGGAGAGGGCTGAGAGGTGGACTGTTATGCTCATGACCACGGCTGGGCTCCTTGCGTTCAGGAACGATGCTATTGGCTTCATTGCAGGGATGCTGTGCTTTTGGGCGTATCGGGTCTCAGAGAGGACGCAGAAGTGGTGGGAGTCCAGACGGGGCCGGTCTCTCTTTGGCGAGCGAGCGCCACTTCTGAGTTAAGTATTTGAAGCGCGGCGTGTGGCTTCTTGTATAACTGTAAAGCGGAAGTCTTTTCGAGATCTACTTGCTTGGTAAATACGATTCATGTGTATATTTACTGGCTGTTGAGCCAACTCACAGACTCTTTATATGGGCACATATGAATTTGATGCATATCAAACGTCTTTTCGGATTGCTTTCTGAGACGGATACCGGCTGTTGATCAAACCTTTGCCATCCTAAGCTCTGAATGTGCTAGACTGTGCAGCAAGGGAAAATAAACCCATGAGCTCAAAAATGATACGTTGATCAATCTCAGAGACTCACTAAATCATCTGAGCTCCGCGTCAAGCCTTTAATACTTACAGAATGCCTCCAAGGATCACGAAAATCAAGCAGAGGGTTCAGTGAGCTACTCCTTCACCGAAGGATGGTCTGCTATTGGGGCTTGACCGAGACAAGTGGACACCGAGGTCGGAAGAAGTGGGCGATCTACGCAGGGTGGTGCTGCCTTTGCCTCTGCAAGTCTGCAAGGAATCGGATGAGGCTTTTTCTCGGACCCTGGCCGAAGAGATGCATCGTGAACAGCCTTGCTGTTCACCGCAAGATCTAGGCCGAACCAAAGCGCTGGGTCCGACGGAAGGCTGAGGCATTGAAGGACGTACATGAATGCAATTGGCCGCATCAAAGGTTCATGGTGAAGTAGCAGGATGAGTCATCGTCACTCGGGCCTTCAATGGGACTGGGGTGCATTTGTTCCTTCCATTGAATTGTGGTGGGAAGCTGCAGTGACGATTGTGACAGAGATGGAAGGAGCGTACGACGGAAAGGAAGGCAGCGACGGAGACGCTGAGAAGGAAAGGACCTGGCTGGGCAGGGACGGGCTGAACTGGAGGCTCTTTCCTCCTATTGGAAGAAAAAAAGGTACTTGGGTACTTGTACAGCGCGGGGAAGAAGGCTGGTGTGTTCAGTGTCCACGGTGAATCTCACCGACAGCCAATCAGAGACGCTTCCGTTGACCCTGTCAATCGCAGCCAGGACTGAATTGTTCAACGCCGATTTTTTTGGCATTCGCCCGTCTCGATCGCAGCCTTTCTCAGGTCCATACCTCGTCGCGCCTGACCAAATCGCCTCTCTTGGCTTGCCGACGGCGAAGGAGCTGATCTGTCTGACTACAGAGCAGCGATGACTTCGTCCAACGCCGGCCAAAATGGCCTGGCGCCCCTTCCGACCACGCCGCCGCCCAAGCACAAGTCGACGACACCAGGCCGAACTGACCACCCCAACGACAACGACAATAACAATCACATCGCCACGAACACTGCTGACCAGCAGCAACCATCGCGCACCGACGCATCTACAACCGTACACCCATCTATCGAAGACGCGTCCACCCAACAGCAGACCACCTCATTAGCCGTCGACACCTTCATGGCCGATGCCGACGCCGGCAGCGCTCCACCCGCGACAATGTCGCAGCCGGCTTCAGCCGTGCAGGTTGACGCCGACCCTTTCGCCTCGTCCTTCCCACACACCCCGATGCCGAACATGGACCACGCCTACATGATGATGGCTCTGGCACATATGGCTGGTAACCAAATGTCCAATCAAATGTCACCGCCGCCGACCGTCACGCCAGCGCAGGTCACCCTCCCGAGCACCATGGGCAACGGCAACGATCCGCTCGTCGCAAGCACACATAACCTCGCCGCGGCGACACAGGGTCTCGAATCCTTTGCGCGTATAGAATTCGCCGACAGTGTCTTTCAGATGACCACGTACGCCGTCATTATTGGTCGCGATCAGAAGGCTCTAAATCAGGCGCGGAGAGACCAGAAGCGCGATGATGCCTATCGCAAGAAGGCGGAAGAGTATGAACGCGAGGGCCTTCCGCCTCCTTCCCCTGTCAGACATGGGCCGGGGAAGTTCAGCAAGTCATACGTCAGCGAAGAGGGAGGCATGCTGGGACCCGAGTCCGACAGTGAAGGGGAGGGGCGGCCAGCCAAGCGCCGCAAGACGACCAGCACCGGATCATCACAGAAGCAGGAAGAGGACGAGTCACAGGAGAAACTCATCTCAAATCGGCAGTATGTCTCACATACACCGGGAGCTGCAGCCGTGGATCTGGCTTCATTACGGCCATCTCCCCACCACGTTCCCTTTGTCGGCATCCACTCGCCCGGACCTGATATCGCCAGCAAAACCAAGGCTATTTCAAGAGAGCATCTCAAGATCCAGTTCAATAAGAGAGAAGGGGTCTTTGAGGCTATTCCACTGCACAAGAATGGTTTCTTCATCGATGAAGTGCACCACAAGGAAGGCGTCGCCGTGCTCCGGAGTGGTGATCACCTGCAAATCAAGGACGTTGATTTTCGCTTCGTCATCAATGGTGTTCCAGAAGGCCGGACAGGTGCTGAGGAGTATGCAGAAGAGGAGGAGAAACTCAAGAAGAAAGCGACTGGTGGAAAGGAGATGAGCTTCGAGTTTGAAGCCTCACATGGCAACGGTCTTGACGACACAAGCGATTCTTCCCTCAGCTCACCAGCGCCATCAGACGTAGAAATGTCCGATGTCGAAGCTGAAGAGGAGGAAGAAGTTGAGGCAGAAAGTAGCTCCAAGGCAGAGGCGCAAGCGGAAGCAAAGGCAGAAGCAGCCGCCGCCGCAGAAAAGGCGACGGCAGAGGCAGCAGCCGACGTTGCAGAAGCAGCGCAAACACAAACAGAGGCAGACGATGAGGCCGATATTGAAGCCGATGCTGAAGCCGATGTTGACGCTGATGCCGATGCCGAAGCTGATGCCGAAGGAGAGATGTCACTGGATTATGGAGAGGAAGCAGACGATATCCAACCTACCACAGAGGTCAAGCCAGAGGACCAAGAAATGGTGCATCTTCTCATGGGAGGTGCTCCATTAGGCTATCTGAACAAGAAGAGAGGACCTGGCCGGCCACCAAAGAACGGAATTATGTCCAAGCGAGAGCAGCGGCTTCTTAAGAAAGCTCAGCAGGAGATGGCTAAGAAGACGATACCACAGCCTCCTCCTGGAGAGCCTCCCATCAAGCGGAAGGTCGGCCGTCCTAGGAAACACCCACTACCAGACGAAGGAGGAGATCGACCGGAGAAGCGCAAGTACAAGCCCCGGAAACCAAAGGGCGAAGACGGTCTTGAAGGATCAGATGCCGAAAGACGCGCCAGAGAGAAGAAGGAAAAGAAGGCTCGTCCCAAGTCGCCCCCGCTCGAACTCAAGATCGAGGACTACACGGAGGAGCAGCTGCAGAAGCCGAACAAGAACTACGGAGTGCTTATCGACGAGACCCTCACTGCGGCAGGGCCTGACGGTCTCACCCTCAAACAGATTTATAAGCGAATTACCCAGAGATACCCGTGGTTCTACTTCCACACGGAGACAAAGGGCTGGGAGTCAAGTGTACGACATAACCTTATCGGGAACGAAGCTTTCAAGAAGGACGATACCACAGGCTTGTGGTCCAGGGTGCCCGGTGTCGAACTCGATGCCGGCAAGAAGCGCAAGGCGACGTCACCGGACCGTTCTATGAGTGCGGGCTATGGTCACTACAACCACCCAATGTACACTCAGTACGCCCAACAGCAGCAGAGTCACATGCCTCCTGGCTACCAGCATCTTCCTCATAACTACCACGCGCAAGCCTATGCAGGGCAGCAAGCGCAGACAGCAGCCAGAACGCCACAATACTCTCCCCCCGGCGTGGTACCGAACCCTGGTCAGCCCGCACCGCCAGTGACGTCTCAACCAGTGGCGCCAGTGACGCTCCCTGGATACGGGGCCGCTGCTGCGATTGCACGACCTCAAGGTGTCGCAGGGCAGCCTTCTACATACAGTTCACCGTATGCTTCAAGACCACCTCCAGCTCATCCCGCAGTCAAGACCGAAGAAGGCGCCGCCGCAACTTCAGCACCGCCCATCACACAACCTGCTCCAGCCGCCATCCCTGGAGCGCAACCACCCCCACCACAGATACCCGCTGCTGCCCCGCCGCAGCAAGCTCGACCTACGCCTACACCACCAGCGCAAGCCGAACCACGTCCCGTCATTCAGCCCAGGTTACTCTCAGCTGTTAATGGCCTCAAGAACGGTCTTATTGAGAACCTGAAGAAAGCCAAGAATCCAAAAGCAGAGGCCATCGTCATGTCTGCCCTCAACCGCTGCCTGGGACTCAAGAGTGCCGCTACAGAGAATCAGACCATGGAAGATATCTGTATGAAGGGAATACAGAAGCTCCTCGACGGTTTCTCGACCCGAAGCAACACTCCCGGATCAGGGGGCACGCCCACCCCCACTGGGCCGACAAATGTGTTTGATTCCAAGGTCTTCAATTCTCTCCTAGGGTTCAAGAACGTTTCGTCGAATGCCCTCAAGAGCAGGATTGGCGAGGCCAAGGCCGAGGCAGTCACCCTATCCGCTATTGATCGAGTGCTGGGCTTGGCAGACGCGAGTATAGTACCGCCGCCTGCGGAAGCCAGCGCCTCAGGGTCGCCCGCAGCGGGCTTCGACGGAATCGAGTCGCACTTAATGAATTCGGTGAAGCAGCTCCTGCTGGGCCTCAACCAGAAGCTGCACGGAACATAGAAAGAGGAGCCAGGGGGCAGGACATATATGTATGGTCGAAAGGATATGGAAGGAAGGAAAGAAATAAGCGTTGCAATAAGCGTTACCAATGTTCGGCGTTTCTGTGTCGGCGAACTCGGCCCTTCCTCTAGGAGAGGACGGATTGGTTGAGATCTCAAAAAGGATATGATCATGAATCAGCGAAAACCTCGTCTACTCATAGCATGGCTACGTGTTGTCGTTTAGCACCTAAGAATACACAAAAATCGTTTACAAATTACATTGATGGCCGCCAGTAGTACCATGTGTACTGATAAAATAGTTGCCTGGGGTGCTTTATCGACCACGAGCTCTCACATGAACTTGAAATCATTGCTGGAAAATAGTATGTAATGGTTTATAGGCGATGCTCACCTTCCCTCTTCAGCCCTCCACATTTCCTTTGGTCTTCAGGGCTGCGTTAGCACTGTCGGTCATCTCTAGTCATGTTCTTATCATTACGATTGATCAACCTCTCCGACTCGGAAGCTCTACGGGGGAAGCGCTCGGCAACTCAACGGGGGCCGCCGTGGGATCCCTTCGTGGTTCTGATCCATATACTTCAGACGGACCCCACCCGGCGTACATTTTGTTCTGTTCAGTGTCGAATCCTTGTGTATCTGTCCGAACAGCTTCGCTCTGTTCATAGTTGGGAGGTTTCGAGGACGACCGTCCCCACGACCTGAAGCGGCTCCCCCGCTTTTTCTCCTGAGATTCTTCCTCCGTGGTGCGCTTGTTACGTCGCATAATGTAGATTGCAACGACAACTGTAACGCAGATGATGGCGACACCGCCGACAACGCCGCCGACGATGGCGCCCGTGTTGCTTGAGCCATCGGATGATGACTTGTTTCCGTCTGTAGGGGAGGTTGTCTGGCTCGCCGGCGAGGTGGGCTGGGTTGCGGACGAAGATACGCCCGAGGATGTGGTAGAGGTAGGAGAGGATGTCAAGGAAGAAGTCGCTGTGGTTGATTGTATTGTGGTGGCGTCCGTGGGTGTGATGCTCACAGTAGTCGCGATGATAGACGTCGGTGTCTCGGTGATGTTGATGGCTTCTTTGAACAACGTTTCTACTGTCGCTGCGTTGCCGCAGGCAATGTAGGAGAAGCCTCCTTCGAAGCCCCCTTCGAGGATAACGGTGGAGCAGAATCTATCTGTTGCACTGTGGTTCATATCTGTGAGCCTTTCCCCTTTTCTTGGTCCGTTTGTGTTTTACAAAACACAGAGAGAGGAGCAGGGGTACACGGAGGAAACTCACCAGGTGAAAGTCGTCAGACCTGTGATGCCCGTCTTTCCGCAGCCGGATTTGCAGTTTCGAGAGTCGACGCAGTTGCCGGCCAGTCCGCAGTCTTTGGCAGAGATGACGGTCGTGGGACAGAAGCCCCAGAGACCGCGGTCGATATCGAGCCGGCAGCCGAAACCCGGATCAGCTGTCCTTGCCTTTGCTGGGTCGCCGTTGTAGTACCCGCACACGGAGGTCACGGAGGCGGCTTGTCGTCTTTTCAGGTCGTCGTTCGAGATCTTTGTGCCGTTGCGCGAGGGGGGTTTTGTTGGTTTTGGCGGTGCAAGAGGCGCGTATCGGAGGTTGATTGCTGAGACGTCATCTAGTCCTAGAGCAAACAGGAGGAGGAAAAGGAGAAGATCTCGGGGCATGTTGGGTGAGTTGTGCCGAGATGTTCCCGAGTTCTTCGGCAATACAATGTTGTAAATACAGCAGGACTCTTATTTTTGTGGGCTCTTGATGGATTACCAGGACGATCTTTCTTGTCCTCTCTATTTCTCGTCTTTCTCTAGGCGAAGCAGACGATCCAGGTAACACGAGCCCTGCTGGTATTCTAGAGTGAACTGCGATGTTGCTATAATAGCGTGAGAGGGATACTGTGTGACTAGAGATTTTGGTAAAGTGTAGTGAGCGAGAGTCCGTAAGGAACAATAATTATCGTAAAGTCGTACAACCAAAACCAACAGAGAAAGATCTACAGTCTGCAGAACGAGAAAGTCACATCAAAGCATGCTAGACAGAGAAAGGGGGCGAAAAGGCAGGCGACTGAACTAAGTATGCAGCAAGCCGCCCAACACCGAAGAGATCCGGCCTTCTCAAGTCCTCAAACCAAGGCCATGGACAACGAATGCCCGGGTACCGTACTCGACGCGATCCTTCTTCGGCCAACGTTACTGTGGCGTTTTTCCTCCACGGTCATTGACTCTATTCAAAGACTGGCCTGGTCCTGCAAACAGGCGAGGGGATTCGAAACGAGGTTGTTGTGAACTTCTAGCCCTGCTTCTATCCCGACAGTTTGGTAACACCCTGGTTATCTCATTTCCTTTTGACGAATCACCGTGAGGTTGTCAGGTCCTGAGCGCCTCTCAGACCACCGGGAGGCCATGCTGCGTGGTGACTGAGGAGGCAGCTTCCTGTGCGCATCACAGCGGTGAGGTGGTCGGGGGAAGGAGGGAGCGACACAATGGGGGGGTTATGCGCCAGCCTTGAGGTGAAACCGTGAGACCAGGCCAGGAAGATGGGCAACATTATGATTAAAACCAACATTTTAAAACCAACACGACGAAGTCCAGAAAAGCATGGGAAACGGCCTTGGCTGTGGGTCCATCGTGGTGTAGCGAACCAACCAGGCCGCGATTGCGAATCGTGCAGTTAAGCGCCCACGAGTGAACGCCTTCGGCCCCTTGCTCCTGATTTCTTCTTCCGGGTTGACGATGTGCTCAGAATCTCTCAGACACCTGCTGTGCCTCTCTCTCTCTCCACCCCCCGACCAACGGACTACACGGATTTCGACCGTCCAACAGGGCAGGCGGGCGCGCGTCTACCTGGGGTAATTAGTGGTCCGCAATGGCAGGACGAACAAGGGCTCTTTTGCTTCCAACAGCCACCTGAGCTGTGTTCACTGTTGGTTGCCCCCAAAGAAAGCAAAAACCCCGGTCACACTCCTCGATCGGAAGAGGCGCGTTTGCCTGTACATCCATTCTGTCATACCCGAGGCCGATTTCACTTTCTTTCTCCTTTGCTTCTCTGTTCATTTCCTTCCTCACTTTCTACAACCTCTGGCCCCTTCCCTGGACCACGATGGTAACGCTCGATCCTTCGTGAGAAAATCATGGCGAAAAGGATACACAGCACTATCGCACAAGCCGGCGTAGTGTGCCTGTTGCTCATCAGCTTGCTCGTCGCATATGATCTTTTCTCGGGGCGCGAATACTTTGACATCGCGTACAAGCCATTCCGTACGCTCTCTTCACCACACACCTTCACCTTGCCGTCGTCGTCGTCGAACCTGACGTCAGGAGAAGCATCGATTGAACTAACACTTGACTCAGGAAAGCCAAACCCGACCGAAGCAGCGCACGGAGCAGCTCCACACAATGAAGAAAATCAGACGAACACTGCCGTAACATCGCCGGCGATCGCGCCGTCGCATACGCCACTACCCCCGATTTCTACTCCGACGCCGACGCCACCGCCAGTGCCATCCTCAGATGTTGGCGGCGGCGCCAGCTCCACAGTGCCGGACGCCAACCCGGAACACCTCAAAAACGCACCGCTCTACATCGCCTCGATCCTCGACCCAGACAACAAATCTCTACCCAGGCTGGACTGCCCTCGCCCCGACATCTCACGCTACCAGTACCTTAAGCCAGGCACCACACTCAAGAAACCCAAATTCTTCATCGCCCTCAACATACGTGAGAAGGCGGACCTCCTCCCGCGACTCCTAGGCTCCATCGTCGAGGCACTCCATTTCTTGGGCCCGGAGAATTGTGTCCTCTCAATAGTGGAAGGCAACTCGGGCGATGGCACCTACGAAATCCTCCACCTCCTTCGTCCGGAAATCGAGAAGCTCGGCACCGAATATCACTTCTCCCGCAGCGACCTCGATCCCGGCGCGGGCGACCGCATCCCCAAACTGGCCGAGCTGCGCAACATGGCCCTCGCCCCCCTCGTCTCCGGTGGGCCAGGCAAGTACGCCGCCGACGCAGTAGTTCTCTTCCTCAACGACGTGGCCATTTGCCTAGAAGATATTCTCGAACTCGCGCACCAACGCTTATACCTGGGCGCCGACATGACGTGCGGCTTCGACTGGACCTACGTCGGTCCCGATCCGACCTTTTACGACGTGTGGATCAGCCGCACCATCGCGGGCGATTCCTTTTTCGAGATTCCGCCTGACGGCAACTGGAACTCTGCGTGGAACATCTTCTGGAACGAGGATACCTCGCGCCGGCGCTTCTTCGACCACAAGCCGCTGCAGGTGTTCTCGTGCTGGAACGGGGCCGTGGCGATGACGGCGAGACCGTTGCTGGATCGACTTGTTAGTTTTCGGGCGCCCGGGCCGGGGGAGTGTTTCCAGGGCGAGCCGCAGCTTTTCTGCAAGGATCTGTGGAATGCCGGGTTCGGCAAGATTGCGGTGGTGCCGAGCGTCAATCTAGAGTACAGTGACGAGGCCGGGAGGAAGATTAAGGCAGCAAAGGGATATACCAGTCAGTGGGTGGGAGGCGAGGACGAGGTGCAAGATTTCAGGGTGGATTGGAAGGCTGATCCGCCTGAGAAGGTGAAGTGCATGGCAAGTTATGATAAGCAGACGTGGGAGCCCTGGAATCAAGCGCTGGAGTAATGAGAATAATGTGGCTATGATTGAGATTAACATAAAGTATTGGTACTGTCTTTTTTCCGCTGGTTGATGTTTGTATCTGCGCTGCTCTATCCGAATCCTTCCCCCCTGAACCCCATGAAAGGAAAACTAACAGGTCCTCATGAATTTATGAACACCCTTGCTCATTATCTATTGCCCATTGAAACAAATGCCTCCCAAACAATCTAAAATCAGTCCAAATCCAAACCATCCAGCTCATCCAGCTTCCGATCACTGCAATGTAGTAATCCCTACCCATACCTACTCAAACTTTTGAAGTCTGGCCCACGCTTCATACATCTTCAATTCCGCCTGGGCCTTGGCCAGCTTATACTCGAGGTTCTCTCGATCCTCTATCTGGCTTGGGTACGGGTAAGATAAGCCAGCCTTACCGTTGGGTTCCCACTTGACCGATGGGGCCCGGGCACGTCTAGTGTGGCTGCGGACCGGCTTGGGTTCATGAAACTCCTCCTCCTCTTCGGATTCCTCTTCGAAATCCTCTTCAGAATCTTCTTCTCCGGAATCATCTTCGGGATCCTCTCCGATGAGGACGGCGGTGGACGAAGCAGAGCCTCTTGGGGCTCGAATGGTTCGTCTCGGTGTGGCTGGGGGCGGCGCTGCAGTGCGCTGGCGCTGTGGTGATCGCGTAGACGCGGGCTGCTGGATGTCCCTTTTGTTGACGACGGGAGTGGAAGGCGGCGTGATCATGGTCCTGGTCTTGATCGTGGCCGTGGCTGTGGTTGTGCGCTGTGGTCTCACGGGAGCCTTGACATCCATTTCCTCAGCGACGCCGCCATCAATACAAACTTCAAGGTACGACCGGATCCGAGCCTTCCACTGCGTAGCCATCTCTCCAGCCTGTGACTGGTGAGATCTCTTGCACAAGGCGAGACCGGCGAGTCGCTCGAGGTGGGCAGACGCAGACTCCAGACTACCGCAGTTGATAATGTCGAGCATGACGAACGCCATCTCGGATCGCGAGGCCTGGCTAACTGCGTTGCCGCAAGACGACTTTGTGGCGGAGTGGCCTTGGCAGTTGAAGCAGGATCTGATGTTGACTTCAAGGCAGGTCTGGAGCTCGGTTGTGGTTTTTAGCCATTTGGTTTTGATGGCGGCGACCATGGTTGCTTACGAGTTGAGGTGGAATGATGAGGAAAAACGAAGTATAAATGATGCTGCTTTCTCATTGACTAGGGAATAGACACGGAGAGAAGCTGTTGTAACCCATCGAGATGGAATGCGGCTCTCTGAAATCCACATCGTACTGACTGACCGTTTGCACGTCGGCCACGGCAGACTGGTGGTCATCGTCTTGGCCATGGGAAGCCACGGGGAAGGTCATGGAAAGCACTGGAGAATGAGCTTAAAGGCTAAAAGAGCCATCTAGAGTTATAACTGGTCTGTATCGGACATCCGCAGCTGCTGGAATATGTTTCTGCAGTATGCTAAATATTCGCAACGGCGGTGAGGTTACTTCGACAAAGAGTATAACATAGTATGAAACCTAACACTTACACTATTATCCGAGACACAAGACAGCTTCAGTTGCATATTATCTCTATATCCTCCATTATATTTGAGAAAGAGAAGACTCTCTGACTAGAACACAAGATATGAGAAGCGGACACCTTATTGATTGGATGAGCTTGGAGTTTTGGCGCAAGCACAAAGCCTCGTACGTCTTGCAGTATCGGATTCCAAGCAATCTCCAGCAACCGCATTTGATGCCTGCTGGGGCAGTTACGCTTGCGAAACAACAGATGACCGGGGAAGCGAGGCAGGCAGGCTTTAATGCCAGCGTAGGGTCAATAATCCTGATCCGGTGTAGTTCAAAACGGTACGGGCGCGATATGTGAGTGCAAAAGAAAGGATGAATAGATGAGGCTGTTAAAATTGACGAGATGAATGGAAAGGAGCCTTCTAGAATCATCGTGTTCCAGAGGCGTGTGGGCTGATAAGTAAACACTCTTGAACGTATCAAGATGCTGCATCATGGCAGACTACGTAGTCTTGGCCGTTACCGGGCAAATGGCTACGTCAGCCCATACTCACCGACAGGTGTGGGGAAGTATTATCTCTCGGTTTAGGTAAATTTGACTGACAGCGTAAATGCAGCGCAGTGTTTACTTAAGCTCCGTAAGCTCTAGAGGATGAAACACGCACGCTGACAACGTGGGCGACGAAAAAGATATGGCCCCTTCCGACTCATATGGCGGCCTATTCACTGTGTAAACAAGTTAGGAACCGAGAGATTCTCCAAGGATGACTATCATCTGGCTTCCGTGACTTTCTTCGGGTCGTTCTAGGGTGTTCATGCAGTTCTACACTATTCATGCGGAGCGGCATACTGTATCATCAAATAGACCCAACTTGCGCAAACGCGTGATGCTAGGTGGTGAGACTGACCGCCAGCTTCGTGACCTCTCTTCCTAACAGCTGGAAGTTGTTTTTTGCGCGCATGAAATCTGTAGCCTACCCAAGTCATAGAATCACCAGTCATTCGTATGTTAGAACGGCAAAGACCAGATGGTACTGTGATCTGGGATGTTTACTGCAGTGGGAGGAGCTTGTTCGATAAGATAGTCATGATAGTAAGGTGTCCGGGAAGCTGTTCCTTTCCTTCTAGACTGAAAAGTAAAGTAAGGCATTTGCAACGAAGCGGGAAAAAGGGATTGACCCTCAAGGAATCAAACAAAAAGCGTCGGTGTGGGGTGGTCGAAGGACTGAAGTCGCACTCTGGAAACCCTCCAAATCCCACTCGACCACCCAACCTGTTACGCCTTTTATGACAGGAAGGAAGGAGAAGAGACCCAAGTAGGTACGTCTTTCCGCATTCTCATTCAGGCGGCGCATTGTGTTAACAGCACCTGTCGTACCTTTACTCGATCAATGAACTGTGCTCTTGATGGTGCTCCTGCTCTAGGTTCTTTATTAAGTAACAAGACAATCAGTGGATCGTCCTGTCTTGAATTGGATACAAGAGTATGCAAAATCTGCTTCCTTGAGTTTGACAAGAAGCTATTCGGATATTTGTATACGACCGAAGGTTCCCGACTTTGGGTACCAGTTGGAGTTAAGCATGTAAGTTTTGCTGACTCACCTTGATCAACATATTCGTGCATCGTGGAGGAAACAAGCGTTTGCGCCGCTTGCAGATCATCGGATCGTGTTGCCGACGGGGTAGGTAAGCCCGGACTTTAAGGACTTAACTCAAGATAATTGGCCACCGACGTTATCTCATCTGAGAACTCAATCCCGCACTCATCACAACATTCTTGGAATTTTATTTCCTGAAGTGATTTGAACACATTGAACGAGTAGAATCAAACAACATGGACTTCGATTCCGAGACACAGGCAACCTCATCTCAGCGCATGTACACCGCGCGAGCTGACAACTATGAGAACTCATTCCATCCCGACTGGACCAAGCGCTTCATGGCCGTCGCCGATATCCAAACCGGTGAACGCGTTTTGATTCTAGCTTGCGGCACCGGCCTCGAGGTCTTCACCGCTGCCGACCAGGTGGGCGACACGGGCGAGATCGTCGGCCTCGACGTCACCGAGGCCATGCTCAACAAGGCGAGAGAGAAGCTAGAGCGCCTCAAGCCGAGTGCAAACATTCGCCTGTTCCTTCACGATGCCACAAAATTGGAGACATTGCCGGAGCTGGAGGGGCAAAGTTTTGATGCCATCTTGTGCTCCAGCGCCTTTGTTCTCTTTGACGACCCTGAAGGTGTCGTTGCGAGGTGGCGCAACTTCCTGAGACCGGGAGGCAGGGTGGTCATCGATATCACGCATGAGGACAACTTCAAGATCGGACTCATTCTGGAGAAGGCGGCTAAGCGCCTACGGTCACGATTTCCCAGCAACAGGTCCTGGATCACGGACAAGAACTCCTTCACAAAGATTCTCGAGAGCGCAGGGTACGTGGTGGACAGGATCGAACTAATGCATAACATTTCCGGGCAAGGAGACACATATTACGGTATGGACCAGATTGACGAGCAGTTTGAGCATGTCACGAGCACGTCGTTGGTCACCAGTCTCCCGACGGAAGAGTTCAGGGACCAGGCTAGGGCACTCTTCCACGAAGAGTGGAAAAAGGCTGCCGTTGACGGCCAAGTCGTCAACGTAGATGCTCTTTATATCTATGTAGCCCGGAGAACCTAGGCTCGGCCATTACATCTAATAATAACCTTTCCTTGCGCACCTGGCTCTACAACTTCGCCTTACCACTGCCCTTGAGATTCGGCTTCACCGGGACTTTTGGATGGTCGCCCTCTAATGCGAGTCCAGTAACCTTCTCTAGTTCTTCTACCGCCTCGTAGGATCGTCCTAGATGGACTTTGATAGTGTTGAACCCTTGCTTCTTCGCCTCCTTTAGGTTCTCGCCAATGTCGTCCAAGAACACGATATCCTGTGGTTTAATGCTCTCGCCCCACTTGAGCGCCTGGCCTCTCTCAGAGCTCGCATTCTGGGCAGCGTACTCGTTCAGCCTTTCCAACGCGAGGTGATACATTCTCGGATCCGGTTTTCTCAAACCAACATGTGCTGAAGAGACAAACACGTCAAACAAGCTGCGAACGGGGTCGTCCATGAAGTCTTTTCTATGCAGCTTGTGACCCTCGGGAAAAATGACGGTGTTGCTCAGCGCGGCGAGGATGTACTTCCCACTGGACTTGAGCTTTTTCAGCGCCGGGTACATCCACGGGTCCGGGGGAATTGAGTTGGCCATCATGGTGTTGAAGAGGTACTTGGCGTCGACGGTAGGTAAGGGTGGCGTCTCCTTAGGGAGAGATGGTTTCTTTGCTTTTTGAGCGGCGTAGAATGCCTCCCAGCGGCCTTGGTCGTGAAGGTCCTTGCTGAAGCCGTCAAAGAAGGCCTGGTTCATGGGTATTGAGCCCGTCTCAAGGCGATGCCAAAAGCCCGTAGGACTTGTCTTGGAGATGGAGTAATTCACCCATCCTGGCGGGATACCGAGACTGAGCTCATAATCTAGGATAGATTGAAATGGTGATACGACCTTGTCAAGTCAGAAAATTGGCCGTCATTGAAATATGATATGATACGCATGATTAACAACAACGCATTGGTGACTTGGAGGCTATTGAGCAGAAAGAAATCACAGGGTGCTACTTACACACACACCACCAATGTCGAATAAAAGCACCTTGGGCTGCTTGGAGTCTGTCATATCGTCTACAGCCTCGAGAACGTGATCAATCAAAAAGGTATCAGACTCTTCTAAGGACTGCATGGCTCCGAGAAACGGCAGATCTATGTTCTTACGAAGTAGTTATAGTAAACCCACAACTCGGGCCAGCGTTGAAAGTCGTGGAGAGCAGCGATGGGTTGGGGGGCCGAAACCTGGGGAAAGCCCCCACCTCGGTGCGGATTGTACCAGTGGACCTCGGCCCAAAGCACTAAGGCACTGAAGGAATTGAGAGGTCACTCGAGATGAGGTAAGCATAAGTGCACAGACCATGTCGTCCCCGGCCAAAGTCCAATCTCCACGTGACTCGTCCCCGACCTGCTTTGGGAGTGACAATCGAGAGGGGAGAGGTGGGGCCACACAATCTAGGGCTGCCCCAAAACCCACAGAGGAATATTATCGCGAAGTTGTGCCTTGGAACTTTTTTTATTCTTGACAACCCCCTTCGACAACCACCCACACCGACAAATTTGAGCCAACCGCCCGCTCATATACCGTCAAGATGGTAAGTTGATACATCAACCATCAGCTCGTCAAAAGCCTGAAAAATGGCCGAACGACAAATTGCGACAAAAACCTCCTCTTTCTAGCCAGCAATGGCGAAAAAGAAATGGCCCCCAACAGCAGACAGAAATGTCTCATGGGATTGAGAGTCAACGCAAGATGCTTCGGGTCAACAGGCCATATCTGAAGCGCAAATTGCTGACTCGGGATCTTTCGTACACAGGCTTTCCACAAGTTGGTGAAGAACAGCGCGTACTACAGGTAAGTCTCAAATCACTTTAGAGATCCCCATTCATAGGTTCTTTCGAGATCAGAGTTGGCTGACCTTTCCACTCCAGTCGCTTCCAGACCAAGTACAAGCGTAGAAGATCCGGCAAGACCGACTACTATGCCCGCAAGCGCCTGATCACCCAGGCCAAGAACAAGTACGGTGCCCCCAAGTACCGTCTTGTGGTCCGCTTCACCAACCGGGACATCATCATGCAAATCGTCACCTCTGAGCTCACCGGCGACAAGGTCTTCGTCGCTGCCTACGCTCACGAGCTCCCCGCCTACGGCATCACCCACGGCCTCACCAACTGGGCCGCCGCCTACGCCACCGGTCTCCTGATCGCCCGCCGTGCCCTCTCCAAGCTCGGCCTTGACAAGACCTTCACTGGTGTTGAGGAGGCCGATGGTGAGTTCACCCTCACCGAGGCCGCCGAGACCGACGACGGCGAGCGCCGCCCCTTCAAGGCCAACCTCGACGTCGGTCTCCACCGCACCTCCACTGGTGCCCGTGTCTTCGGCGCCATGAAGGGTGCCTCTGACGGTGGCATTCTCGTTCCCCACTCCGAGAAGCGCTTCCCCGGTTACGACATCGAGTCCAAGGAGCTCGACGCCGAGACCCTCAAGAACTACATCTTCGGCCAGCACGTCGCCGAGTACATGGAGACCCTCGCCGACGACGACGAGGAGCGCTACAAGTCCCAGTTCCAGCAGTACATTGACGACGACGTCGAGGCTGACGGTCTCGAGGAGCTCTACACCGAGGCCCACGCCGCCATCCGCGAGGACCCCTGGAAGAAGGAGGAGTCCGGAAACAAGAAGACCAAGGAGGAGTGGAAGGCCGAGTCCAAGAAGTACAAGACCAAGCGCCTCACAAAGGAGGAGAAGGAGCAGAAGGTCAAGGAGCGCATCGCTGCGTACCGTGCCGAGTAAATTCTTCCCTTTCTGTAGTAGCAAAGCGGTTTAATTCATTCGTGGTGGGGTTTGGCATCTGGGCAAGGCATTTGACGTTATGGCATGACAACTTTTCTTCAGTCTTCTTCGGGCGTTAATCAGGCAAACAAAAATCCGGAAGGAGGATTATGATGGTCACGGGAGGAGTCACAAAAAAAGACTCCTCGAGAATTCAATAAGAATATCCCAAATGCCAGACGTCAAAAGCTATTGACCATCCATTGAAATGTTTTTGTCCGAATGAGGGGAACGTAATAAGTGACAGCAAGCCAACCCTCTCCTAAGCGCAGGTAACCGTTCGTCTTCTTGCAATCACAGCGATGCCGGTCTACGTCAAAACGAAAACGTGCGTGAGGAGACGGCGCTACTGTAACGCGGTGCCGTCTCATGCCTCGGCGGCACGATTGAAAATGCTTGATCGCTCGCTAGTCGGACTCGATGCACTCCGTGACAGGCGATGGACCTGTCGGCCGCAAGGTGACGCAGATTGGCAGGCGTGTGTGATCACTGTGGTGGTGAGGCACCAAAAAAAAAGAGGGAGGGCATGGGACCCCGCATAGGAGCACCAATGATATCAGATCATGCGAGACGGCATTGGGGAAATGCGTCGATCTCTTACGAGAATCAAGAGATGATGGCATCTGCAAAACTTTTGGAGCCCCGGAGGGTTCCGGGATAGTGCAAAGGGCCATTGGCTTCATACACCTCGCGATGATGTCGGCACGGGTCTCCGTACAGACTATCGTGAGAGATGTTGAATCTGAGATGGGTCACAGCCTCCTCGCTTTTCCCCTTGACCAGGTAATCATGCCGCTACTGCTGCGAGGCAGAGATGGGTCGATTCCCGTCTGGTCCCACAAAGCGTCCGAAAACTTTGTATGGCGACATAGGTAAAATTGAGGAGACACCATGAGATCCAATTTGGATCTCTCCGGCAATGACAAGGGACTTCAGAGGAGCGTAGGAGACACTGGCACACTGCAGCTATGCGCCAATTCCAGGAAGTCAACGATGAGAGGAAACGAGCCGAGATTCGCATTTCGTCACGTCGCGCGCGGGAATTACGGGATGAACGGAGGGCATAGCGCGGGGATGGGAGGGTCGCGAGAGGCGGAAATCCCACCTGGAGTCCCAGACCCGAAGCACATCATTTCATCCGGTTGAAAAATAAAGGAATGGTACGCTGGGAAATACGGTACACTGCTGCAGAAGGAGACAAGAGCCCACAACCGCTCCGATGTGCCGCCACGCGAGGTTCCGTTCGAGAGTGGGTGAGTGAGAGTCCCTGGTATTGTAGCGGTGTCCGTTTGTCTGCCCCTTTTAGACGAAGGGACACCGCTGAATGTTAAAGCAGGGGAGTCCCCCAACGGCAGCTCCGTTGAGTGAGGGCCCCGTGATGTCGCGATGCTCATGAGGCGGTCAGCGGGTCACTCCATGGTCGACAGTGGCCCGTCTTGTGTATCCGTACTTATTTATGCTCGTGGACTGGTGGCCCATTTTCTTCCAAATCACTGCAAGATCAAAGAGTGCCTCTGGACCCCGAATCGACGCCGCTGTACTTACGCGGTAGTGTACAATGGGGTAGTAGGTAATAGGTAGTGCACCTAAATGTGAAGGTTATGACTGCAAATGGCAAGTGTGAACTTTGTCTGGCTTGTGCGCGGGCGTTTGGCGGCTTGTTTTGACAACGTGCAGGATGCTTGAGCGAGCCCAGTCACTCTATTCCGTAGGGTCCAGCGTTCAACTGTCAATGACTTGGCAGGCCCGCCGCCCCAAGGGTGAGCTGTGTGGTCAGTCCGGTGGTCAAGAGGCGCGCGATTAATAAGAGCCCCCATCTGCGTCCAGCCCACGTCCTCCTGTGACTCTGCAGTAGTGTGCGGTTCTAGTGGCAGGTTGCAGAAAGATGCAGGGCTGTTCGTCCGCTTGCGAATGGAGAGTGAAGGCTGTGTGTGACTATGTGTGGTGACCAGTGAGGGTCGCCTTGTCGTGGATGCCAGGCGATTGGCGAATTCCCATGTCGTTGTAGACGGCCAGACTTTATCACTTTCCGACGTGGTGGCCGTCAGCCATTATCACGCCTCGGTCTCTTTAACATCGGATACCAACACCATCAACAAGGTCCATGAAAGCACCGC
>MOOC01000176.1:0-113700 GCA_023376865.1 Colletotrichum filicis | reverse complement strand
ACTACTAATTAGAAATAGATATTTTTAGAAAATCTATATAAGTAAGTTATATATAGCTAAGTTTTAGTGTATATAATTAAGTATTACTTAAGTTATTTAGATTTAAAATAATACTTCTTAACTATATAATATTTAGTATTTAAGGCTTTAGTATTATTACGTAATAAAGACCTAATATATAATTATAAAAATACTATACTCTTTAAATTTAATTAATATTCTACTTAAAATATTTTTTATATAATTTAATATATATAAATAAGCTAGTTAAGTATATAATTAAAAATAGTAGGTTTTGGTATAGCCCTACTAAATAGGGTGGGCCAAAAGGGGGGGTGGGCCAAAAGTGGGTGGTTTGACTTATGGCCCCCCACAAGAAGGCATTTTCAAGCACATCTCGAAGATCATTCCGTACTTTCGCGACCCTAGAAATGTCCTAGTCTTCAAACTAGACGTCATGCTGCTTGCATGGATGTTCCTAGCAGGCATCATGAAGGAAATGGATCAGTCTGCCACAACCCAAGCCTACGTCTCCGGCATGCGAGAGTCCCTCAGCCTATACGGCAATGAGCTTGTCGAATTCAATACCTTTTTCTCAATTGGGTATGCTCTGGGCTTGGTACCTGGCCAGTTGATACAGACAAGATTCCGTCCCTCAATGTTCCTTCCATTCTGTGAGATGAGCTGGGGGCTGCTGGTACTCTTGTAAGTCTCCAACATCTTTCTTATCGAACGCCATCTCACCACTAGCGCAGCACATACAAAGCCCCGAATGCGCGAACGATCTTCGGTCTCCGGTTCTTCCTCGGACTGTTCTCATCTGCCTTCTGGCCAAGCGTCGTCGCCCTCATATTCAACTGGTACACCCCCGCCGAGCTCGCCGTCCGAGTCGCCTGCTTCACAGTGTGTGACGTTGCCGGCGCGATGTTCCTCGGTGCTCTGCAAGCAGCTCTGTTTCGCGACATGAACGGTGTTCATGGCCTCGCCGGCTGGCAGTGGCTCTTCATCATCGCCGGCTCCGTCACAGTGGGCCAGGGCCTCATAGCCTTCGTCACCGTGCCCGACTCGCCAGCGAATACGCGCGCCATCTATCTCACTGAGAACGAGAAACGCCTGGCTCGTGAGAGGATGGGAAACTCTGGCGTCAACACATCCAAGCGCATTCCGGCATCCGTACTCCGCCAAAAGCTGCGAAAGCTTATCGTTCATCCAGTCACGTACTTCTACCTCTTCTCTTTTGCCTTTGGGGCTTGGGCTCATAGGGCAAATTCCTACTTTGTCCTGTACCTCGAAAGCATCAAAGACTCAGCCGGCAACCGCGTTTATGACACGTACCAGGTCAACATCCTGCCCTTGGGTGGGTACGCCTTGCAAATTGTCACCAATATTGGTCTCAACTGGCTTTCCGACTGGAAGCGTTGGCGTTGGCAGATAAGCATTTTCTCTGCCGCAGCTCACGGCATCTGTCTATCAGTCTTATGCGGGTGGTCGTCTGATCACAAAGTCATCCTTGCGTTTTACTTCCTCACGTATGGCACCAACGCCGGTGGCCCATCGCTCATAGCATGGATGGCTGAGATACTCCGAAAGGAGCCCGAGGCTCGTTCCATTATCGTGGCCTTGACTGTCACAGTGGTCTACATTGGTCATGCGACTATACCCCTGGGCGCCTTCCGCGTCGCAGACGCTCCAAGATACCCTATCGGATTCCCTCTTACAACTGCGTTCACCGTGGCTACGATTCTGACACAGCTTGGTATGTTGTGGTGGGATGGGCGGCATCCACAGATGGCAGAGTACGGATATGAGCCAGCCATCAGTGCCCAAGGTTTTTCGGACGAGGAGAACGCCAAAGTTGCTGAATCGGAAGCTCCTGTCGATGGAGGTAACGATAAGTCAGCTCAGATCTCGGGTACGAAAGAGCTGTAGATCTACTTTTGACAAAATTAACATACATCTGAGACCTTGTGTTCACTGTATCCGACGGAGAAGGTGCACAAGAGTGGGCCTTCCGCCTTCCTTCCTTCCCTAGTAGGCATATTCTGTTTATTCCGCCTGCACCCAGCCTCGATGCCCACATGATGAACAAAAATGCTTCATTCTGTCACCAAGGCCTGTGTCGTAGCGGAGAATGTCATCGCATTGATTGAATAGCTCCGCACGCATAGGTCCCGGGTTCGAGTCCCGTATTGTTCTTGTAAAAATCCTTGCATCGTTACACCTGAGACTGGTAAGAGTCTCCTCGGATCTTTCGTAGGCTCCCTGTGTTAGGGGCCGAGCTTTTTGCATCTAGGCAATTAGAACATCAGGACGACAGTGTATGTTTGTATTTTTTCTGAGGGCTTGATTGGTTGATTGGTTGAACTCTACCTACTCATACCTTATTAAGCTGACCATCCCAGTCGAGGATCTGAAGAGGTCAGACATACGAATCCCACCACCACCAAAATAACAAACATCACCCAAGCACATAGCTCCTTGCTTTCCGATATCTCATAAGAGGGATCAGTAGAGGAAGTAGATGCTGGTCTCTGGTCGACCTCAATATCTGCTGGAACTAATCTGTATCTGTGGGTGGTTCCTTCAGTATCCACAAGGTAGAGCTGCGGAGACTTCATACAAGGCCCTGCGGCCCAGCTTCGATGAAATGGTTGACTTTGTCTCTGCGATGATGCATCCTTTTGGGTGGGAAACGTTCCATAAGAAGCAGCAGGTAGTTCGAAATCTTGTGGGCAGTCCAACAAGGTCGAGCATGATTCGTCTCCCGAGTCAGAGGAATCCGACATTTTTGCTTTTAGATCGATGTGATCTGAGATCGGCTTTGAAGTTCACTGGCGGCTAATGTAGATACCAGGATGATGGGGCCCAGTGCTCGAGTGACAAGTTTGGGGCCGAGGTGATGGGGAGGTAAAGACTGCTAATTTCATGGTCTCCGGGGTTTTTATAAGCGTGGTAGCACATAAGACACCAACAGCAGGTTGACGGTCGTACCAAACGCAGCGATCTGTGTATTGACAAAGCAAATGAACATAGGTTCTCGCATATTGTTCTCGTGTCGCACCGGGAAAGCCTGACCTCTGCCCCCTACTCTCCCCGCGAATGAAGGTAGAGCCAGAGAACCTTTGAACACTTGTTCTGATTCCCTGGGATAAAAGTCAAACACGAGCAGCGGGTTTGTGGACGAAAGACCCGCGTCATGTTGGTATTGGTGGTAGAATGCCACAAGAATTTTGCATTACATATGCATTGCTTCGAGTTAGACAGTAAACACACCCTCCAGCTGAAAGATTAACATCAATTAATTGCCCGTGATTTTCAGTCTCTGCTTTCGTAAGCTTTTGGTACGTGATGTGGTAGAGTAGCTGCCAAAAACCACGACCCGTGGTTCCTATGCCCCAAAGATCGTCGTAAGCAATTAGGCACACGACTATGGATGAGAGAAAACAGTAATCTGCAAATAAATCCCGTCAATATTCTTTCATCTCTGGGTAGTGAATACTACGATTTGTGTGCAACGCCGTGGCATCACGAGTAGAGTTCAGACAGGGAAGTGTGGGGAGAGGTCTGGTCGAGAGGCCTACCACAATGATAATGGCAATCACCACCATCAGAGAAAAGAATATGACATATTCCACATTTCTGATCCCAGAAGAGTTTTCCATCGAGTCAATTATGGAGAGAATGGAGCCTTCAAAATGGCGTGGGTGAATATTGCGTTTCGGAACTTGGAGTTGTTGGCTTGATTTCTCCCTGTCACCAAGAAGATCTTCAAGACTTTCCAGATCTTGTCTCGGGTCTTCCACGGCTTGATTCTTTTCGACTTCTGCCGGCACGAGGCGATACTTTTTGTAATTCCCTTGGCTGTCGATTAAATAAAGCTCGGGAATATTGGCAATCGATGGTCCCGCTACTGAATGGTTGGCTTGCTCCTGGTAACGAGTCTGGTCTCTTCGCCTTCGTTTCTTCATGTTGCGATCATTCTCACGTCCGCCGCTTATCGGAGCCAGGCAAACGCGATCCGACAGGGCATCTTGGCGAGAACTATCCAAGTTCCAGTCAAATAAGGTAGACATGTCGGAATCATCATGGGTGTCTGCATATGATTGACAGTCGGTTCTAGACCGGTCGCCAGAGTCGAAAAGGACATCGTCATTAGATGAGTCCGACATCCCCAAGTGTATGATTGTTGAGGGCGGTGAAGATTACAGTCGCTTTGCGGAGAGAAGCAAGAGTAAGGGAAATACTTGTTGTCAAAGGGCATGCAAACAACTGTGCACTTATTTATGAGACGCATGAAGGTGATCATTCAATGAAGGTAAACTCGGAATCTGTTAAGGCAACAAAGGATTGCTTGCTAATTGCGTAACAGCGTTGATGTTTCAACTCATGCAGCTATCCGCAGAATTACAACAACATCGAAGGGCCAAGAAACAAACAACATGGATCTGCAATTCACACTTCGATCCAGACCTGTCTATCATTTTAGAGACACTTCTGGCCTGTGGGTGACAGATGTTACTAAACTGCCAAAACCTTTTGACCGTGCTGGGCGTTATCGTAATGAGGAAGCGACGCATTTGCTCACCGAATATGGTCATACCTTGTCTTGCGGTCTCATTGTGCTACTCTACACGATGTCTAGTACTGGCTCAAATATAATAGAGAAGGACAAGAGCTCGTCGCCTACGCTTACCGCTCAACTTAGACGCAGGCTTTTCTCCGAGCGAAGGCGCTCCATTCTCTTTGTCACAAGACCTTTGCTTACTATAATTCTGATGTCGCGTGGATTGCAGATGGAATAAAGTACGGCCGCTTCGTAAATCCCAATCCATCACCGCTCCTCCGGTGATATATATCTCCGCATTTCGCAGAGCGGAGTCAGCGACTGGTCCCGGGACTGGATCGGATGTGGTATTTGCGGGGGCCCGTGGACTCCGGAAGTCTCCGGACAGGGTTCCGGCTGCTGCGGGTTTAGCCTAAATGCGCCGAATGCACCGAAGTGATCGAATCAAGGCAAGTTTTGCTCACGCGTGACAGGAGACTCCGTCGCGTTTACCGACGATACTCCGAGACGGCCCGCTCATCCTACGGGGAAGGACAGTATTTCGGCGGTTTTTGTGCTTCGGACTCGGGTCTGTGCTGACCGAATCCCTAGATGACACCGCATAATATTGACCGGAAGGCCACTTGAAGCTTGATAGCTGTCCGAGATCACCGGGCTTTCCAAATTCCCCTAACTTCAATCACTTGAGCTTCGTCAGATCAAGGAATTATCAGTATCGTCGAGATGGCTGCTGAGTTCACCCCCCTCGACGTCGAGGCGTTGATCAAGCAAATGACCTGGGACGAGAAGATCGAATTGCTTGCTGGGCAGGGATCTTTCCGAACGACCGGTCTACCTCATCGCCAAATACCAGATCTCATTGTTAGCCGGCACTTTGCCTAGGGATGAGCATCTTGCTAACCTCCCGTGCAGACCTCAGACGGCCCTCATGGCATCCGAGGACGTCGTTCTTTTGCTCGTGTTAGTCCAAGTCCTTGATCGCTCTGGGCGACGAGAAGCCTTCAAATTTGGCCATTCTTTGGCTCCGATACTGATAAATGATTTTCTTCCCCAGAACCCGAGCCCCATGCTGCCCTCTGCCACTGGTATGGGCGCAACTTTCAACGCCGAATTATTGCACAAGGTCGGCAATCTTCTTGGAGAGGAGGCAAGAGCCAGAGGGGTGCATGTGCTGTTGGCACCTACCATCTGCCTCCAGCGTTCACCATTATTCGGACGTGGCTTCGAGGCGTTCGCCGAGGATCCCTTCCTGAGCGGCATTCTCGGAGCAGCCTACATCAACGGTGTGCAAGAACGAGGTGTTGCAACGAGTGTCAAGCATTATGCCGCACACGATCAGTCGGATAATTCCATTGAAGATAATGTCTGCATGACGCAGCGGACCTTGAGGGAGATCCATCTCATGCCATTCCAACTCGTCATGCGCGACTCAGACCCCTGGACCTTTATGACCTCTTACAATAAGATCAATGGTATTCACGTTAGCGAAGACCCTTTGCTGCTGAAGCAGGTTCTTCGAGATGAATGGGGCTTCAAGGGACTCGTCATGAGCGACTGGTTTGGTACTTACAGCACCTCTGAAGCCATCAACGCCGGGCTGGATCTGGAGATGCCCGGGCCCACACAATGGAGAGGCAAGTGTCTAAGTCTAGCTGTCAACAGCCGCAAAGTCGCGCGTACGACAGTTGACGAGGCTGTTCGGAATGTTCTCAATTTGGTGAACAAAGTGAAGGATACGAAACCGGCTGGCTATTTCGCGGCGTCGAATACACCCGAGCAGCAGGCTCTGATTCGTCAACTGGTCGCTGAAAGCATCGTCTTGCTAAAGAATGATTGCAAGGTGCTCCCCATCACAAAACCAAAAGGGAAGACAATCGGATTGATTGGCGATCACGTCAAGAACCCTGCTTTGAGTGGAGGTGGCAGTGCAGAGGTTGAGCCTTACTACTCCGTGACACCTTACGATGCTATTGTTGAGGCAGTTGGAACGGAAAACGTGTCATATGCCCTTGGCTGCCATTGTAAGGTCTCACTCAACATACTTGGGGTATTTGATATTAACACCAGTCGCAGCCTTCAGATTCAGCCCACTTCTAAAGAATTTAATGCCTCAGCAGTCACAGCACAAAGGGTTTGGGTGGTCAGTTGAGATCTTTGAGGAAAATCCGGACGAGAACCCCAACACAGAAGTACTCGTGACGGCTCACGCCCAGAAAGAACTCATAGATGTGCCAGAGAGTTTTCACGCGTCGCTTCCAAAGAAGTTTTACGTCAGAGCCCGGGCTATATACACGCCTTCCGTCACGAGCCCCTTCAGATTCGGCTTCAGTACATCGGGGAAGGGCAAGCTCAAAGTAGACGGGAAAGATGTCATCGATTTATGGACGGACCAGCCGCCGAAAATAGGGCCTACGCCTTGCTTCAACAGGCTTTCCATGGAGAAGTTTTGCAACATAGATGTGGTTGAGGGTCTAACCCTCGAACTTGAGGTTGTTCAAGTAAACGAGGACCTCTCAGGAGGTGTTGGCACAGCTTTGACTCTTGCAGGCCGCGTTGGTGGATTTGAGCTCATTGATGAGGAGGTCGCCATCAAAGAAGCTGCAAACTTGGCCAAGGAAGTCGATATTCCTATCGTTGTGACTGGACTCTCATCAGATTTCGAGTATGAAGGGGCCGACCGAAAGCACCTCAGACTGCCAGGCCGCGTCGACGATCTAATCGAAGCAGTGCTTCAAGCCAATCCAAATGCTGTAAGTAGCTTCCCTTCTTGGCCGAACACACGAGGGCAACCGCGAGTTACAAATGTTCGATACTAACACATACTCACAGGTAATTATCACTCAATCAGGTTGTCCAATCGAGATGCCGTGGGAATCGAAAGCAGCTACCTTGGTGCACGCATGGTTCGGCGGCCAGGAGACAGGCCATGGCCTCGCAGACGTTCTCTTCGGCAAAGCCAATCCCTCCGGCCGCCTCTCTCAGACATTCCCTATGTCCATCAAGCATACCCCCGCATACCTCTCATTCTCAAAGTCTGACTACGATATCGTGTACGGTGAGGGGGTCTTCATCGGCCACCGCTACTACGAATCAGTTGACAGAGATCCGCTCTTCTACTTCGGCCAAGGCCTGTCCTACTCAAAGTTTGAGTACTCGAAGCTTGAGGTGCCAAAGACATTTGAGCCGACGGAAGATTGCAAAATGAAGGTCTTGGTTGACGTAAAAAACACGGGTCCTTACGACGGAGCGGAGGTTGTCCAGGTCTACATCCACGATCCAGAGAGTACGCTGCTGAGGCCCGTCCGAGAGCTCAAGGCGTTTTCCAAACCTTTCTTGTCTGTCAATGAGACAAAGACTGTGGAGGTCGTGCTCGATAAGTACTCACTTTCGTACTGGTCGCAGGAGAGGTCCAAGTGGATTGCTGAAGCAGGAGACTATGTTGTCATTATTGCCTCAAGCTCCAAACCGCAGGACGAGATCCTGCGGGCCACTTTTAACTTGCCCGAGACCTTTTTCTGGGAGGGCGTCTGATTGCGCGCATTTAAACAGCTAGAGTAGAGGGCATTTAGGCAACTAGGGTGTTGAGTCAACTTCACACGTTGACGCCTAAAGTGCAACATGGATGATCTAGACTTCATGTGTAGAGATAGTCGAAAACCCCTAGCTCCGCATGTTCTAAATTTCACATGTAAACGTCAGGATACTTATTCCTCGAGAAAGGCCTGCAATGTGCTTTGAATCTGGTCGTCAACAGCATAGACCACCTTTAGCTATAGGACTATTTGGGAAATAGCACCTCGACCCACGAGCAGCAGGAACGGCTTCAGGACTCGCAAGCTCATCCGTCTTCTCTGTGGGAAGTTCCATGCTCGTGATACTCTGCTTTGGATCTTGAACTGCTTGCATTTTCCGAGACTCGGACTCGATAAACTCCAACATTCCAGACAGTGTCGCAGAATATTACCCCTCTATTTGGTGGGCCCGACTTGAGTCAATGATGACACTGGAACCTTCCCTGGTTCATTTGAGATTTCTGTGAGGTTCATTGGGGTCACTGCGGAGGTTGCGCTTTTGCGTCGATAGCAAGGGATGTGCTTTCGACCCTTTCATGGCCTCACCTAGCATTGGACCATCCTCCCACAAACGATGCTCTGTTTCGATGTCGACGGTAAGCATCACGGAAAGATCTGATCGGGTGAAATCGAACCGGAACAATATCCTTGGCTCTCTCGCTAAAGCTGGTGGGGAGACGGCAAGAGGTCCCGTGGAATGCGGCCTGGCAGTTGAATCGCGTCACCAAAGACATCGTCTCCCTTCACAGCACCACCTTGCACAGTCGCACATAGGGCGACTGGATCCTCTCTTTCAGCTGCTTGCCGTCTAATGGCGCCGTTACAGATCTAAGACCGTTGAGTTAAAATGGAAATATTGCAGATCTCTCAGATGTTGGCTCGATGATACCAGTGGCTGGTTGCTTGCTGGAAGCGAGCTTGTCAGCGGCTTTTCCGTAGGGATCAGATCGGTCGACCACGATGGAAACTCGCGCACACACACGATCTTAGTTATATGCGGACTTGGCAGGAGCGGTAACCTCCGGAAAATGATCGACTCACTGGTAAACGTATGAGTTGTTGAGCTTCAGCCTTTTCCTTGTCAGCCAGCCAGGACATCGGAATATTACCCAAAAAGACGATGGGAGATGAATCGACGTACCCGCCAAATAAACTCAAGGCCGACATAGGCCCAGATCATCGCGAAATCAGATGCCATGTTCCTCAGCCTTCGTATACTGGACCCATCGTCTCAACGCGCGTGGCGACATTGATCTGCCAAGCGTTGTGCCAGAAGCCGAGTTGTCACTTTGACTCTCACATCTCACACAAGCTTTCGCACTTTGGGAGTCTCTCGCAGGAAGTTGTGGATATGGGTGCGCATCTGGCGGGCAGCGGATCTTGACTCCCACCGGGATGCGGGTGAGACCTCCGGCACGTTCGCGGCCTAGCCTGTGCGCAATACCCATACAATGTCTCGCGGGGATCCACGGCGATGATGACATGGAGCTATCCCTCGTGTTGTTATTTAGGGCACTTGTGCAAGACAAGGCCTCCACGAGCTGAACGGTAGTGATGGATCCAGGCCTGAGGAAGATTCGGTCTGTGAGGGATCACTAGGTACTGGGACGGCGAAACCACTCAATCTTGGAGCCATTGTTCGCGCAGAGAGTCATAACGACATCAGCTTGTGATAGGGAAAATTCTAAACGGCCTTGGCATAGGAACCAAAATTGCGGTCGGTCGATTGACGGTATGTGGAACTGGGGAAACAAGGCATTCCCATCTCCACAGCCCACTCTCTCGGTACCCCGGAGTTCGTCTCATTCGTTGAAATACAGGGTTAGTAATGAGAGATCGACTGGCACGTCATTTACCGTAATTCTGGGTTCATCCGGCATGAAAGAAGTGCTCGTTCTTGAGGCTCTGTGAGTCTGACACATATCTCGCAGGGAGACGACAAGCCGAGCCAATTTTTCCTATGCGGTCTCACGATTTTGACAACTTCACTTCAGCTTCTGCTCAACCAAAAAGATGGGATGAAAAAAAAATCCGGATTCACAGCCGTGGCGCGCTTGTTTCTCGTCTGCATCTTGATGCAGGGCTTTCTGAAGACCTTCATCAAAAAGTGACTCGCACGTGCAGGAAGCGTAGCTCTTAGTCGATTCACATAGCCCACTCTATCGCGCGAAAGCACGCTTTCTTTTCCGCAAATTCCATTGGGACCTGCAGCAGCGCAGGTCTTCTAGACTGAAAACCCTTTCTTTTTCTCGGCTTCCTAAGCCCAAGGTCCGCCCCTCCACGACCCAATCGCACAAAATCTGCTTAGTTTTCAACGTGTCGTGCGTGTGTCCCCGCGGCTGGGGTTCCACGAGGGGTAGGGGATCCTTTCACACTCTTAATCTCTCTCCCTTTCTTACACGGCTCTTGAGCTTCCCTTGCCAAGGGCCTACCAATGGCGTGCCATGGTCCGATGTCTGCATCTCGGACAGACAAATAATTTGGCCCTTGCAGCAAGCCGGACGGGTTCCTTGCAGCGCAGTTAATCTGAGGCACACCACCCATTAGAGCCAAGTGGCTAGTGAGGTCTCCCACAGGGATCCCACGGATCCTAGGGAACATCCTCTCATCACACAAGCTTATCTACCTTTTTACATCTGTACGAGCCCTACCAGACCCAGGCGATGGACCCCCGGAGCTGTTCCGAGGCTGAGGAGACGGGTTTCTGCGAACCACGTAGCAGCGATCTACCTATTCATCCCGCCCGCATGGCAAGCACACCACTAAGCACGACGCTGATGCTAGTCAAGCCACTTTCGCTAGTGTCCGCAAGCTTGGTCTCGTCTCCAACGGACATGGCCAGGCAGGGATGCGGACTACCTACCTAATTCTCAGATTGCTTATGTCTCGATAGGCAAAGCAAGCAACAGACTGCGTATGACCTGCGAGTCGCGAGTCTATGATGGAGGAACCGCATAGCCAGCACTATCGCTGAGGCAATCGCGAGATGAACCAAGGGAAGAAGGAGTCTAAGACCCAGAAAAGACGCGATATTGGTGGCCGACTGTTGGCTCTCTGAACCCCACCATCCCTTGGTACACCGCGTTGGTTTCTGTGGAAGTCGCCATGGGAAGTGCTTTTTCCTATGCCGAGTCTCTTGATTTGATGCTCCTGGTGGTGCCTCTCTCAAGATGCCTCTGGGTGTATAAGACTTGGAGGTTTCCAGGCCCGGTTGTCTGGAATTGTTCTCATCTCCACACCAGCGCAGTCATCTCCTGCATCTCTTCCCATCGACAAGCTCCAGACATTCACTCTTTGCTCTTTTCGAAGTTCAAGAGTCACTAGTCTTTAAGAGGTCCAGTTACTAACAGCAGTCATGAAGCCTTGCACCTCTGCCGTGTTGGCCACCCTCTTTGGGTTCGCCGCTGCTCAATGTAACAGGGACAACTGCCTGAGAGGTGAGTGATCGTCCACCCTTACCTCGACCCTGGAGGGCGATCTACAATAGAAGGGCCGCATGGACTGACTTACACCCCCACGTGTAGCCATTGCTGCCAGTGCCTTCACCACCAGAAGCGGTACTGCCGACTGCTCTCGGTACCTGCAGGTGACCGTCTACCCCGGTGCTACGTAAGTGCCTCTATCACGAGCCCTCTCAACTCCTCCACAGCCCATCATCCAGAAGGACTAACACCTCAGCAGGACGACCACCACAACCGTGACGGTCCCGACCAGCGGAGTCTTCACCTCCACGGTGACTCTCACTTCCGGCGGCGGCGCCGGTCCTGTTGAGACCAGCCTCGTCGTCGAGACCGAGTTGGCCTCCTCCACGGCCACCTCCCTCGTCGGCGTCACCCAGACCACGACCGTCGCCACAGAGGTCGTCATCGTTCCCACCACTATCGTCGTCTCCTCTACCCGGACCCTCACCTTTGGCACCACCGAGATCACCACCATCGCCACCGAGACCCAGACCATCTTCGAGACCATTGCCCTCAAGAAGCGTCAGGCCGCCACGACCGCCATCTCCGCAAACACCTTCCCGGCCTACGCTTCCGCCTGCAGCTCCGTCGCCCGCTACGCCTCGGCCTGCTCGTGCCTCGGCGTCACGCCCAACACGGTGACCTCGGCCGTCGCCACCGCCACGGCAACCGTCTCGGTCCCGGCCACGATCCTGTCCACCTCCATCGTGACCGTCACCGTTTCCGGCAGCGGATCTCCCGGCTCCACGGCTCTCTCCACGACCACAACGACCTCGACCGCCGTCACCACCGTCCTCGCCACGTCCACGGCCTTGGAGGCGGTCACAGCCACGACGTCCGTCGGCAGCACGTCTACGGAAGTGGTTGAGGAGGTTACCTCTGTGACTGGTACTTTCTTTAACAACGCTACCTTCACCACCTTCGTTACCCGCACCACCTCGCTGCCCCCTATTTTCAACACAACTATTACTATTGGACCCTCGTCCACCACGTCCGAAGCCGAGTCTTCCTCCACTGGTTCTACCATCTTTGACAGCACCAGCACTGAGGCTAGCTCATCCGCTCCCTCTTCCTCTTTCTTCCCCAACTCTACCATTATCTCTACTATTTCAGAGACTTCTTCCACTTTTACTTCTACTATTTTCCCCAACATCACGTCTACCGGATCCAGCTCGTTCCCCAGCGAGTCTTCCATCACCTCGACCTTCTTCCCCAACACCACAATCACGTCCGAGTCGACCACAATCACGTCGAGCTTCGCTTCCACAACCGTGTTCCCCAACACGACCACGTCCTCCGTTGAGAGCGAGTCGAGCACCGTCTTCCCTACCAGCAGCGGCTTCCCCAACACCACAATCACCTCTGGCAGCGAGACCTCGACCGTCTTCCCTACCACCACGCTCTTCCCGAACTCGACCACCTCCGAGACCGCCTCGGTCTCGCCCACCTTCTTCCCCAACAGCACGACTCTCACCTCTGGTAGCGAGTCCTCTGCCTTCCCTTCGTCGACTCTGTTCCCCAACACCACCACGGCCACCACCGTCACCGAGTCTTCTTCTACTTTCACTTCCATCTCTATCTCTAGCTTCTTCCCTAATGTGACTTCCACCGAGTCGACTTCCGCCTTCCCTACTTCCACTCTCTTCCCCAACGTCACCTCCACCGAGTCCTCCACGGTCTTCCCCTCATCCACCCTCTCCCCCAACACCACGACGCTGACCATCTCGGAGCCCTCCACGACTCTGACGTCCACCTCCACCTTCTTCCCCAACGTCTCTTCCACCGAGTCGTCGGCCCTGTCCTCCTCCACCGTGGCCCCCAACGCTACCCTGACCGTCATCACCTCGGGCACCGAGACCTCGACCCTGTTTCCCACGTCGACTCTCTTCCCGAACTCGACCGCCATTGAGTCCTCCACCATCACCTCCCTGACTTCCTCTGTTGGCCCTACCTTCTTCCCCAACAGCACCACCTTCACCGATGAACCCACCGTCACCATCAGCATCATCAGCTCCACCTCTACCGATGACGTGAGCTCTTCCACTTCCGCCTCCGAGACCTCTTCGTCAGCATCTTCCACCGCCGATGAGTCCTCCTCAACTTCTGCCTCCGCCAGCAGCACCTCCACCTCAGACATCTCCAGCACCGCCTCATCAACCTCCGCCTCAGCCTCCTCCAGCGCAAGCAGCACCTTCGTCACAAGCACCCTGACCACAGTCACCTCCTCCTCAACCTCCTCCTCTGCCACCCCGACCTCAACAGACGTCATCGCCAAGAACCTCTGCCTCAAGGTCGCAACCGGCCCCACGCCCGGCTCCGTCGTCGCCCTCGGCTCAAACCGCTTCACAATCAAGCCAGCCGGCACCGAAGCAGCCCTCTTCGACCTGAACCTCTCCACCGGCCAGCTCTTCCAGACCAACGGCGAGCTCGTCGCCGTTCCGGCCCCTTACGCAGACGACAACCGCCCCGTCAACGGTTTCACCTCGCGCCAGACCCTGGTCCGCAAGCTCGCGCCCTTCGTCTGCGCCACAAACGGCCAGTCCCTCCTCGTCGGCGTCCCCCTCAACTGCACCGCCTCCGGCGACGACGGCGTCAACCAGAACACGTACTCGCGCTTCTTCTACAACCGCAACTCGGCCGACTCGGTTCTCCGCGTCGCGACCGCGGGTCGTCCCTTCACCAACAACAACCAGGCTATTACCCTGGCTCCCTTCAACCAGGGCGACTGCTAGATTCTTTCTGTGACCGTTCTTTGAAACTGGTTTTCTTTTTCCTTTTTGCAAAACAAATGACAGCCCACGAGGCTTGGAATCTCTGTACTTTTACCATGATTGGGCGGATTTGGGAGCCATAATCATGTACTATATACTTTGGACCCGCGTAATGGATAGCTCACTACATACACTCGTTACAAATTGAACACTTTCTTTTCTGATACATTAGCTTTCAATGACTTTTCCTGACCGCGTCGTGACATTCCGAGTTGACAAAACGACTTGAATGCTTGCCGACGGCATCAATGGGGTTGACCAGCAAAAAGTGAATGTCAAGATAGGTGCCTTGCTGGAGAGAATACAACTCTCCCGAGCTTCAGTCTAAATTTTCGATCCTAAAGTCATTCCGAGTAGACGGCGTTGGTATTGTGGAATTATACGATAATTCTACATGCTGGCTGACATTGCCAGTGAGTATTGACTGAACGAAATAACGTTTTCCTAATTCTTCGTTAGAAATAAACTCACGATAAATCATCTGTTGTATTAAAGCAAAGAATGCATTTCGTAAGCGGGATACATAGAAACAAGGAATGTCAAGAGCTGGTCTGCCAAGAATCCCAACTGGGCCGGCATAAATCCAGTTTCTTGACAACGATCGACTATGCGTTCCGGCCCTTCCGATCCCAGGGGTTCCGAAGGGCATTGCGGGTTTAGTTCCAACATTATCGGATCCAGATCTCAAGAAACTTGAGCCTGCCGTCACTATTCTCTTCTTGACGAAAGCAAGGTCTCATTGTTGAGCTGAGGTTCGACACGCGCGTCTGTCGTTGTCGCTCACGTGCCGCTGTTCGGCAGATTGCTGGCTCGGGCGGCGCGGGGGCCGCCGACCCGACCGGGTCCGCAATCGGCCGGGGCGCAAGATCTAAGCCGGAGGGAGCCAGCCCTGCCCCGTGGCCCGTGGGCCAGGAGGCCTTTGCAGGACATCGGAAAGCCACCCGAAAATACCTACCTCGGCACGCTTCGATCCATTCAATCTAGAATGCAATTGACAATGCCACAGTGCCGGATGACGAAGATGGCTCATCAACCGTTCGTACGCCGACGGCAGCCAATATCGGAAGGGAGACCAAAAAAAAAAAAAAAAAAAAAAAAAAAAAAAAAAAAAAAAAAAGGGGGGCACCGGGAAGGGAGACAAAATAAGAGAAGAAAAAAAAAAAAAAAAAGTCGCTAAGACACGGCCGTAGAAAAAACAAAGAAAAAAAAGAAGAAAAAAAAAAAAAAAAAAAAAAAAAAAAAAAAAAAAAAAAAAAAAAAGAGGCTGTGCACTGCCGTGGTTCGTAACTTCGTACAGAAGTATTCGTAGTGTGCCCACTTTCCGTAAGCATGCTTTTGATCCGTCCGTTCGGTAGCTGTGAGCCACGTTCTCGTAGCATCGAACCGGTGCCCGCCCGATCGTACCTTGATTGAGGTGTCGAAAAATAGCAGGGCAGGTGCCGCAATCGAGGCTGAAGCTTATAGCCAGATATCGAATCATTGTGACCAAGCGATCATGACGGCCGAAACTTCTTTGATTGAATTCTAGCGTTGAAGCGGGAGCGGAAAAAGCTCGGGCGGGGGATTGAGAATGATACAGAGGCTTGAAGGTGCAGGCTGCAGCTACGGATACCTAAGACGAGTTATCCTAGCTCTCATAAGAATCTTACTACCTATTGGCTCGCAGATTTGATTTCAGCTCAGTCAACCGTCGATTGTGTGTGTCACTCGTGTCTGCACAGCTGCAGTCATAGTTGACGTTTGACGCCATTCAAAGGCTCTTGATCGAATCTTGATGCGTACAGTCAGGTAGGTCGACGGCGGCCAAACCGAGGGAAGAGATGGACGGCCACTGGGAGTTCCTAGACCCAACTCAACGGATACGCGCAACGGAAGCGAACCCGGCGACCGTCGCACTGTCCTGACGCAGGGACCGCAAAACTGGAACTCGATATGGAGGGCCCCGTCTGCGACGGTCAAGCTTTTTTCTTCTAAGGCCGCAAGGCCAACAATACGGAGAAGAGCGTGAGCCAATGGCCGGGGAAGTCTCCACTGGACGGGAACTATGTACACCTTGGATTTCCCAAAGTGGAAGACGAAGACGGTGGGGCCGTTTCTTCCATCACCATGAGCTTTTTTTTTTGTCCCTCCGTCTTTTCCCCCCCTCGAGGGTACGGCCATTTCACTTCTCCACTTTGCCAAGGAAGCTTCGCCACCACAAGAGGGGACCTTCAATTCGCAACTCACCGCGATGGAAGGAGAAAAAAAGAATGGAGAAACGGCCAATTTAGTTCTTCATTTTCAGAGTTATTGGCCTAGGTCATGACGGCGAGTCATCCAGATCATGGTGGGATAATCGTCGCATGGCTTTGTCAGCCCTGACCGTCTCGCGCTGTCTTTCCACTTCACGGCGGATGGAGAGGCAAGCAATACTGATCGAAAAATACCCGTCGTATAATATGTACGCCGTACTATCTATGCGTTGTGTTACGGATGCTTTAGTGGCTGTAATGCTGATTTCGATGCGAGATTGGCGTATGAGTGTGAAATGTGAAATGCAGGGGGCAGATGTGGGTTCTTGGCACCGCCATGAATCAGAGGAAAACGAATTCGTGATGGGCAGCCGAGGGGACTCACGGCCAACAGGAGACGTGACGAACACTGGTGGAACGTGATAATAAACAGACTGAACCATTCGGTCCACGGGAAACATTGGATGGCGGGCGGCATGTGGGAATTGCAGCGGCAGGCAGATCCATGCCGTCCGATTGAGACCTGCGTCCTCCGAAGAAATGCTGCCGGATGCGCGTCTGAGAAACGTCGTCGTTGAGCCTGGAGGCAAAAACTGCCGGCCGACAGGCGCTACGCCGCTCGCAGCCGCACGCAGCATCTTGATGGCCCAAGCTGGAAGCTGCCGTGAAGGCAGCGAGAACTGGGAAGTGATGGTGTACCTAATACGCTGTACGGAGCTCTTAGGCGTGGCTTTCAAGGACTCGCTGACTGTGCAGCGGCTGACAGCCACATTAGTATCCGTAACAAGCAGCGGCTTGAGCTTGAGCTTCAGATCCAGACATTGAATGCCAGGCGTGCCAACTTGGATTATTAAGGGGACTCCGCCAAGGCCCAGTGTGATGTCGGCGATGATGGCCAGAAAAGTGCTGGCGAGATTGGCACGAAATGAACAAAATATGGCGCCTGGCTCGCCTCGTCTCGCATCACACGCCAAGGCCCGAATATACCAGCGCCTGCTTGCAAGTTGCGGGCACCGCACCGTGACTTGCCGCACGGCTCCAGACGGGAAGCAAGCCTGGAAACAGCAGGATCGTCGTCGCGCCGCCCGTTTTTCGTATCGGCATTCGTACGGTACTCGTGGGTACGAAGCAACACTGCTGCCAATACACGTCCGGTGCCCTGCACGTAGACCGGGCCTGGCCATCAGAGACTCAGGGCTTCGAGTGAGGTCTCCAGGACACACAGACGGGGACTTTCGGGGGCTTGCAACTGTTGCCTGTAAAGTCTTTCAGGGGCACAAAGCATCGGTGAGCAAGGCCTGGGAATTATAGGTTAGCTGATGCGCATCAGATCACTGGTGGTCGGTCGATGAGTCGTGAGTTTCTGAGGCACGGATGGGTAGGTACCTGTAGGTATGCACACGCACATCCGTTCACAAAGTGACACACTAGAACAGGAGGGAGTGAGAGGGAGCAATACCTAGACTCACTGAACAAGAATTGAAGGCATCGGAGTGCAGAGTAACCCGACGCTGGCTGGCAAGTTGCAACTCCGTACCTTACATTGCAGCGTCTTGGATTCTTGGCAGTGGAATGAGTCGACAGCGAATCAATCTCGATCAAGGGCCGAGGGAAAGGTGGAGCAGGATATCAATGCTGTCAACGGCCTGGGCCAGGAGAGACCCGTCTGTGGTATCGTGTGGTCCAATCATCGGCAAAGCTGCTATTTTCTGCGTCTCTTCGCCCCCGTGGAGGTGCATCTGGACGAATGTGCCTGTGCCAGAAACAAGAAACTCGAATCCAGGGAATCAAGCGATCAACTTGGGCGCCTCCACGTGTCGATGGCGGTCGGGCTCAGCCCAGTGGGCAGATGGATGGAGCGAGTGGAGGAACTGCGATGCAAGTAAGCTCGACGGCCGCCAGCGTGCTCGTGCGTGCCCAATTCTTTCTGCCTGGAGATCAGGAAGCAATATTGTTGTCAGCGCGCAATTAAAACAGAAGGTAAATGCGTGGTGATGATGGCCAGAGTGTACGAGGATCCCGTTTGGGAGTTGATGGCAATGCAGCAGTCAAGAAATCAACCCCCAAGGCAATTCGTAAGTGCAGGCAGTCACACAGTGAGAGTCGTCACTCACCCAATTGCTGCAAAGGCAACTGCAAAAAGAAGAAGAAGGAGCAGTCCTGATGAAGTGGAGCCGCATGGCCCCTGTTTCAGCTCCGCCCCCCTGCTCCTTCCACCGGTTCTCACTGGCTTCCCACCTGGGTCTGAAATGTGGGTTCCTTCCCCGGGGCTGGCCGCTCCAAGTGCCCCACACCCTTGTCTTTCGCTCCTTCCCTTGGCCTGACATTTTTTTTTTTGTACATAGACTGGGGCAGGAACAGGAGGAAACACGCGCCTTCCATTGGGTGAAGCGAGGCAGGCATTGGCCGTTTGACGATCCGGCAGCGGGAAAGGTGTGAAGGTCTGGACTGAAAAGGAAAGGCGCCAAGGGGTGCATCTGTGGCCTGCAGGAGCGAATGTTCTTTCTCAGAGGAAGGAGTGACCTATTGGGCCAAGGAGTGGTAATGCTTTGGACGCAGGAGCGAGAAAAGACGGTAAAAAACAAATAACATGGTCATGGAAAATAATAGTAAAAAAAAAATATCGGTGGCCGCAGACGCGACGGTGACATTTCTCTCCTCTTGGCTGCTGTTCGCCTCGTACTTACTTAACAAAACATCTCCTATTCGTATTTCTTCCTCCTACACTCACTTCCTCCTTCTGACTCTTTTCCTTCCTCTGAAAACCGCCCTCCTGTCACTACTATCCGCCATACTTGTTCATCTTTTCTTTTCGTCCGACACTCGCTTTTCAACAATTCAACCCCCTGATCACCAAATTCCTACTTCACGGTAGCCGTACCTGCGCTTACCACACCATCTCACCTCCTGGCCCTGGTCAACGTCCACACCCTCAGCGCCCTTTTCGAGTTTAACTCCCGTCTAATATCCCAACCTCACACAAGGTCCCCCCTCCTTCTCTCACCATCTTCCCGACCAATTTCGTTACCCCTTCCAGCGCTACCGCTTCATATACCAAACACTCCCGCGCCAAAAGCTGCCTTACCGTCCTTACGTAGTACGGTCCTTACTCTTTTCGACCGACCATCCCTCACTCCCGCCGCCATCGCTGCCGATTGACGGGCAGGGTCTGTCTATAATTGACAAGTTAGGAGCATATCAATAAGCTCCTTCTTCCCTTCCCGCTCCCCTTCTTCCCTCCCTCTCCCGGATATGCCACACCTCAACACCTCGGCCTACGAAGTTCCAACAATCAATATACCAACGAACGACTCCGGAGTCACGCCTCACATCATGGCTGAAGAAGGCGGCCACGCGCCTACGGGCGGTAACAACCACAACCCTGCGAGCGACAACCAGCACCACCAGGATTTCACCATCAAGCCGCGCATGACCGACTTCAACTCAGAAGAGCTGCGCGATACCATGTCCCCTACGGGCCCCATGACCCCGAACCCGTTTAGCAGAAAGAACACCAGCATTGACATTGACGACTACTTCACCGGTCCTCGCGACATTCTCAAGCACTCCAAATGGCCTCTGTTCATGCAAATGCACGGCAGCATTTTGCCCAAGATGATTGTTCCCCTGATCTGGATGTCTTTGTGGGCTGCCGCTATCACCGTCATCGACAAGTACCGTACGACTATGGGTGTCGACTCCGTCTTGCTTACCGTCCTGGGTTTCGTCGTCGGTTTGGGTCTTTCTTTCCGCAGTTCTACCGCCTATGAGCGCTACGCCGAGGGTCGCCGTTACTGGGCCCAGCTCATTCTTGCGACACAGAGTCTTGGCCGCGTCTTCTGGATCCATGGTGGTGACAATGAGGGTATCGATCCGAGACAATCGCTGCTCCGCAAGGTTGGCTGCATGAACCTGCTCCTCGCCTTTTCCGTCTCCCTGAAGCACAAACTTCGCTTCGAACCCTACACCCAGTACGAGGACCTCGAGCATCTCGTCTCCCACATGACGACCTTTGCGCAAGAAGCCACGTCTGCCGAGCCCGAGAAAATGACTCTGAAGAAGAAGAACTTCTTCAAGGAGACTGGCGAGTACCTCGGTGTTTCTTTCGCCGCCAGCAACCCTCGTAAGACCATCAAGAAGGCTTCCCGACCTCTCGGCAACCTGCCCCTCGAGATTCTCTCCCATATCTCTTGCCTCGTTGACAAGATGGTCGAGGATGGCCAGCTCAAGGTCCCTATGCAGCAGACTCTCGCCTACAACAACGTTGCCCTCCTGAACGACATCATGACCGGAACCGAGCGTGTCTTGACCACGCCTCTCCCCATTGCGTATGCCATCGCCATCAGCCAGATCACCTGGGTCTACGTTATGCTGCTTCCCTTCCAGCTGATTGACAAGCTCGGCTGGATCACCATTCCCGCCACCGTCGCTGCTTCCTACATCATTCTCGGTATCCTCTTTATCGGTCGCGAGATTGAGAACCCCTTCGGCGAGGACGTCAACGATTTGCCTCTTGAGGTCTACTGCGAACAGGTTGCCTCTGAACTGGACATTATCGCCTCATTCGAGAAGCGCGACCCCTACCGCTTCATGGAGTCTTCCCAGAACCTGCCCCTGTTCCCCGCTAGCATGGCTCCCTACCACATCTGGATGGGCCGTTCCGAGAACCGCGTCCGTGAGGCGATCAAGTCCAAGCACAACACCGTCTTTGAGTTCCGTAAGAAGGTCATTCTCGAAAAGGTGGCGTCAAGGGCCGGCAACACCGCAACAGAGAAGAAGCCTAGCAGCGAAGGCACTACTACTATTAACGGCGATCACAATGTCTAAACAGACCACCTGTGCTTTCGCTTTGCTTCGAGTCTTTTCTTCATCTCTCTTCCTCCCCTCTATTTGCATCAGAAAGGGTTTGGGCGAGAGGGGTTTCAGCGATTTGCGTCAAGGAGCATTTACGGTACGGAAAAACAAAAGATTCTTTCATACATGGCCCCGACAGGTGGCTTTTTGCGGCATAGGAACGGTTTCGGATCTTTCTTTTCACTGTAATTACCTGACTCCTGGATGACATAAAAGGACAGGTGTGGTTTTGAGCGCGGCATTTCCTCTCATGGCATTGAGACGACAACAGAAACAACATACCAAAATTGAATGCAAAACATTTCAAAAAGGACTTTCTTCAGAGTGCCGAGTGAACTATATTGAGCAATATGCAATCGTGTCTTAATCTCGCTGCTGACTCTCATACTTGGAATAGGCATTGTTCCTCCACCTTGACGACAAAATCCCATCCTCGATCTCGGCCTGGGCACTACCGAACAACGGCGCAGGCCGCCCTCCGTAAAGTGGGTGTGCGAGTGGGTTTCCTCGGACCTCGATTGACTAGGGTCTGAGGCAGAACGTCAGACCAAGCGGAAACCAAATCAAACGTATACTATATGCGCACGACTTTTACTTATAGGTTACCTTGGATCGAAACAAGGGGCCATTTCCTCACCTGCGAGAACCACGACGTCGACTCATGGGCCATTCTAGACTTTTGCGCAATGCTCGATCTTGCGACTTTGCTTCCGCCTGGGGGCCCGGCGAATGGTAGTCGACCCAGGCTCGGGGCATCGGTCATGTTCATACCCCGGTCTTGCAACCTCTCGGAGGTTTTCCCGGTATGGATATCATACTTGCCTCCAGCAAGCCGAGCCGGCCGCCCGTCAATGTAGCGCCCGGCTCCGCGTTGTTTAGTTTGGGACCGGAAGGTGGATTTGACGCCAATGGAGGGGAACGCCACGTAAACGCCACAAGAATCAGTGTCTTGGGACGGACCCGCCGGTGTAACCGAGATTTTTACATCATATCTGTCCACCTGCTCAAGCAGCCATGCCTGCCATGGTAGGGCTTCCATCTGACAAGGCGTGACAGGTCGATCTGGTCGATTCCGAGTCTTCGGACCAGATTTCCGGGTTCCCATCGATCGCCCCCAAGGGTCGCTTTCTCCACCTGGCTGAAGACACCGTCGCGCCTCACTACGTATGTGCCTTGTGTGCGTACTTTGGTGTGCGACAGGAACAACGGAACAAATGGACTGAACGACTCATTCCCTACGACTCAATTGTTATCTTGAGGAAAGTTGCAACGATTGGTAGCACCGGAGAGGTTCATGTTCGTTGCACGCTGAATTCGGAGCTGGTTCGTGCATGGACTCTGTTATCGGCCGATATTTCTACACGGCGCCTTGTAGCGGGCGAGACATACCGCTGAGAAACAGAACATGTTCAAGTGCTGAAAGAAGCTCAGGACGTTTTGACGAAATGCTAACAAGTTACCGGCTCCCATTCCGAATTCGGTGGTTCGAATGCGGCCATGGAATGGGTACATGTTTCAGGAGAGGCGAAAGTTCTTCTACGATGAAGATGAATTTGATACAGGAGCAAAAGATGGACTGGCGTGACTGAGTGTTTAGTTTTATCGAACCCAGGTGGGAAGAAGATCCAGCCACGAGTGGGCGCACTCTAAGCGTGGATTGGTTCGCCGGATCCGGAGCGGCCATCGTGCAGCCGGGGACGCGGCGTCTGAGACATTCTCTTTCCGAACGCATGCCGGGAATGGACTGAGGCTCGTGTAAGCGCCGAAGTTTAAGCCCGTGGCGTTCTTTTGCGCGTATATGTGGTAAAGGCCTTCCCTTTTTCACCGTGGACGGTCCTACCTGTCTTTTCTGGTTCTGCTCTTCTCTTCGTTTTTCTCAATTCCTTGTTCTTGTCTTGAACTCTCTTGCTTTTGTTCGACTACATGCTGTCATCATTCACAGTCGTGTCTGAAAAGGGTAATATCAGTTGAGGGCTTCAGGTCCCCTAGCTTCCAAGCAGCTCGGAGGGGCTGCGAAGCCAACCTCGCACTCGCTTGGAGAGAAACGAACCGAAACACGACTGGGACTCCCGTCGCCCAAAAGGACGGAACCCAGATCCCCGATGCGCGTCTCGAAATAAAGATTGAAAACAACCAGGGCATCGAGATTACTCAATGTTGATCTGGCCTGGGCTAGAAAAGGAAGACATGGACGTGTCTTCCAATGAGACCACCGAGGGAGGCTTCGGCTCGACGCAGATGCAGGCGCTCTCTCACGAGAGCCTCGCTCACATGATGCTCGGCGTTATCATCGCGGTGCTCGTCGTCACGACTGTTTTTGTCGGGCTGCGGATCTACGTGAGGGCGCGGGTTATTAAGAAGTGGGGTGCCGACGATACGATGGTGACGCTTTCGTTTGCTACGGTGGTTTTCCATGGAATCATGCTATGTTTGGGTAAGTTTGTGATATTGAACTTATTGGATTTAACCGCGAAGGAGTAGGTGTTCAGATGGAGAGGACAATCGTGGAAGGACACTGTGTGGGCTGACGTGGGTGAGAGGGACACAGGTACCAGATTCGGACTTGGAAAGCATGTCTGGATGACGCAGGCACAAACAATTGAGAAAGCTCAAAAGGTAAGCTTTTCCAAACATGGGAATTCCATCCTTGCCTCGGATGCTAATTGTACATGCCTAAAAACAGCTCGCAATGTTCATAATGATGATCTACAGCATCGCCTTTGTCACCATCAAGATCGCCTTCCTCCTCCAATACCGCCGAAGCTTCCCTCTTCTCATGGTCGAGATGCTGTGCAATGCGGGCATCGCGTTTCTCGTTCTGTTTGGAGTATCCTTGATGGTATCGGCGGGCATCACGTACAGCTTGGTCCTCAAGCGCGAGATGACGGATTCGCCCGTCAGTGTGTTGGGATGGTGGCTTGCCAATGCGTCAATACACCTGCTTACGAACATCTTCATCTTCGTTCTGCCGATACCGTTGCTCGGAAGGCTAAGACTTCGGCGAGGGGAGAAGCTGGCTCTCGTCATCAGCTTTACCTTGGGGCTACTGTGAGTTAAAACCCTTTCTTCCTTCATGAGAAGCTTTGGTAATAATGCGGATTTGTTTCCGCCCAGAACATGCGCAGTATCCGTCATGCGGATCGCATATCTCCCAGGGTCTTTTGACATGGTCTACATGACGTACGATGGGATATCCATCATCCTCTGGTCCGTCGTAGAACTCTCTTGCGCAGTCATCTGCTGCTGTATCCCCACCCTCCGACCGCTCGTTGAACGAAGACAACGAGGCCTCACCGACGACTACGACGACGCCACCATCTTTGGCGGAGGCATGTTCAGAGAGGACATGACTTTCGGCGAGGGCCCGCAACGCGTTCTCCCAGGTATGAACGGGGTCAACAACGAGAGGATATCGTCGTCCATCAGCTGCGCCTCGGAAACGGGCATGAGGAAACCCGGTCCGACCTTTTTCTGGCTACGCACGCGGAAGCAGAGCGACCACTCGAGCATCAATGGTCTCGACGACATTGAGCCCGTGCCCATGCCTCTGCACGCGGGGCCCATGATGGCGGCGGCCGCTGCCGCGATGCCGGTGGTGGAGGTTCACGGGGTCCGGCGGGAGAGCGAGCACGGCATCATCGTTGTTGAGAGTGAGCGCGTCGAAGGGGGTGTGGAACGTGAGCGTGGGATCCCTCGACGGGCAAGCGTGAGGAGTAGTTTGCGGAGTGATAGCAGTCTCGGCGTGGCGCTGCGTAGGGATCTGAGTGTGAGGAGGCATATGAGCATAGCGTTAACGGAACGGGATTCGGATGATGATGTGTACTATTTTGGCGTTAATGAGGAGGACGTGGACTTGGAATGCCCGACGCCACTGAGTCCGCCGCCAAAATGTCGGAAGTCGACTAGCTCTTGATGGCTCGAAGGAGGTCTTTGTAGACTTTGTAAAACATACTGTAAAGCATTTGGGTGGTATGATTCTCGATTCTTTCATGGCGATTTTGGAGTTTTGCATTCACGTGGCGGGATCCAAGGGGATAAGTTAATGATGAAGAACATTTTGCATTTATATGCATTTAAAACCCGCTCAGTATCAGTCTATTCGCAGACCAGCATCCTTCAACAGAGGTAAAATCTTCTCGCCAAAGTACTCCAGATCTGGTGCAAAATCATAAAAGTTGATCTGGACACCATCAATGCCAACCTTGTGTAGCGCATCCAGCTGCTCAACGACTTGCTCCGGCGACCCAATGATCTCAATATTCCCTCCCAGATTCAACCCCTTATTCTCCTTGGCATCCTTCCTACCCCGCCAAGCATGAGCATCACTATCATACGCCCCGTTCGCCGTTCCAAACTTCTTGGTGCCCGCCTGGATCTTGGCTCCCTCGGCGATGCTCTCCGCGTACGCCCATGCCTCCTCAGGCGTGTCTTTCGATACAATGATCGGGTTGATGATGATCTTGACTCCGCTGCGGCCCTGGGCTTCTACAGCGGCCCTGATGTTGGCAATATGGGCCGGCAGGGTCTCGAGCGCGCTGTCAATGTGCGCCGTCCCCGGCGAGGTAATGAAGATTAGGTCAGAGTACCGGGCGGCGAATTCGATGCCTGCGGGCGAACCCGTCGCGTTGACGAGGATCGGGCGGCCAAACTGCGGCTTCGGCGTGATCCACGCATTCTCGACGCGCCACGGCGAGACTTTACCCTCGTACGAGATGTTCTCCGTCTCATTCCAGAGACTATTCACCACGTCAAACAGCTCGCCAGCCATCCGGTACCGCTGATCGTGCTCAATGCGCTGCCGGCCAAACATCTCGTGCTCCACGGCCCGATGACCCGTAACTACATTGATGCCCCAACGGCCCTTGGCGATGTGATCCAGCGTAGCGCCGTACTTGGCAATATGCAAGGGATGAAGCGGCCCGTAGAGGACATGCATGGTGGAGATGAGCAGAATAGATTCCGTCACGGCCGCCATGGCACCCAGGGCGACGAAGGCGTCGAGCGAAGCCTCACCGTCGTAGCCGCCTTTGGGGAGCCACTGGGTGCGGCTGAAGGCGAGTTCGAAGCCGAGCTGTTCGGCGCGGCGGACGAGGGCGACGTTGTAGTCGAAGGTCCAGGTGTTTGTGGTTGGGTGCGTGGAGAAGTTGATGTCTTGGAGGTTGAGGAAGAGGCCAAGTAGAAGAGGTTGGCGGGAGGCTTTGCGGAGGGGGCTGTCTTGAAAGTCGAGGGGGCCTTTGAGTTCTGGGCCGCCTTCGCGGACTGAGGTTGCAGACATGGTGGCAGAATACCTGCAGGCTTCAAATTGAGTGATGATATGTAGTGAAGCAGAAACGTCTTGTTCTCATGTTGAGGTTATGTGATGAGAATGAGAGCTGAGGCGTCTTGATATACGTGCTGTTTCCTCATTGGCATTTGGCATCAAGCGAGTTGGTTATGTAAGTTAGAGATGACGCGCAAGTGAGGAGCAATGTCGAGATCGCATCCTGCGCCGGTTCATGTGCATGATAATTGCCGACCATCTCCGCCATCGGCCAACTTTGAGCACGCCATCGAGTGTTATCTCAACCCTCCACTACTTGCAACGGCATATGAGGTGCGTGATTACTACTGTCTACATGTACTAGCATGTAACTTTGGATTGATAGGATGATGGTGCCAAACTTCGGATGATCAAAAGTAAGTAGTGACTTCATTAACTAGTCAAGGTTGAGATTCTAGAGCTTTAACCTAGCTGCCTCAGACTTGACAATGGTCGGTACTTCATCTTCTAGACTCTTCTCCTGTGGCTTCCATCCGAGAACCTTCTTCGCACGCAAGGCAGAAGCTCGCGAATTCAAGCCCCAGCTAGCTGCCTCGAACCCAGCAGATGACTTGACGGCCTCATCATAAGACAACTCCCGTACCTCGGGCTCTTGCTTAATGAAGCCCTGCTCGTGTGCTGCCTTCCCAACCAGCGTCGACAAGTCACCCCAAACATGCTCGCCATTCTCCGTGAGGAAGTATCCCTTGGCACCCCAAATCTCCTTGTCCTCCTTCCGAGATGGGTCGAGCGCGGCCTCGACTAGCAACTCAAACACCACGCTGAGGTCATGAACGTGAACGTTGTTCCACCGGGCAAGTCCCTTTCCAATGCGGGGACTGTAGCCTTCCTTCAGCACAAAAGTAGCCAGTTCGTACACCTGACGACCTCTTCCCGACACGGGGCCACGCCCTTGGCCATAAATGGTGGGAGGGCAGACAATGGCAGTCTTGACGGAATCGGCGTGCTTGTTGCCGGTCTCGAGGACGATCTCGTCCACATTGCGGTGGAATGCGGCAGCTGGCAAATTGACGAGCTCGTCAACGCCATCGTAATCGTTGAAGACCTTGTCGTCGTGCTCGCCAAACGTCTTCTTCACTTCCGAGTCGAAGTAGGTCAGGATACCGGTGCCGCCTGTGTGCAGCCAGAACCCTGGCCGGGATGGCGAGTGGCCTGATACGAGTCCCTTTGCAATAGCCTTGGCTGCACCTGCGTGGTCTGAAGAGTCGGCGGTATCTGAGCGAGGTGATATGTATGTCAGTGAGGGGGTCTAACTCGTGTTTGAGATATAGACAACTTACGAAGTACGACATCAGCCCATGCTGCCTCGCGCTCCAGGGTTTCCGAATCATCGAGTCCCCCAAGGACAATCCTGGCTTTCGGGTACTTCTCGAGCACCTTGTCTGCCTTTTCCTGTGTTCGGATGAGAAGCGCGTATTCGAACTCCGGGTGCTTCTGGTAAAGCTGGTAGAGGGCGTCGCCGCCGATGTAGCCCGTAGCTCCTGTGATGAAGATCTTGGCAGTCATTGTAACGCTTTGTATCGTGTACCGTGAAGATGAAGAAGCTGAATTGAACTTTGGGCTCGCGTTATAAATGGCGAAAAGTGATGTTATCACTGGCGTGATTTACGTGTGACTTACGTAGCTAATTGTTGCTTTCTTCTATGACGTCGGCGTGGATTTCTAATCGTGAGTAAACCGCTCCCGGAAGTATGTTTAACCACCTAGGGAGAACGGGAAGTGATTTCCGTCTTGCCTCTCCCCACCGGTTGCGAGCAATCATTGGCTTCTGTCATGTTAAGAACGATGTCCAATATTCCTAGATGTATCGCTAGTCGAATTAAGCTTATTTTCCTGATGACATGAAGATTTTCTGCTTTTACCAGGAGAGCCGTGCGATCGAGTTGAGGCTGCCCAAGTTGGCGGGGTATCGCAAAATGCCCCTCACTTCTATTTTCACATGGTCCCACCTTCGTCAGAATCCGAGCCCGCCCTGCTAAATCAGGGGGAGAAGACATTCCGACAACGTTGCCTTGAGCCTCATACTCTGTCTGCGTACTTACATGAACCACTCAAATGCGGCATATCTGTTCGTTCATGAGGAATACGTCCATATGTGGCTGTGAACTTTCACAGTCTCCGGATTGGCAAACTCCAGCGCCGCAAAAGTCTTCATATCTGCCGCAGCGGCCATAAATGCTGCAGCAAGTTCCCTGCTTGCCAGCACACTTGCTGTTGGTATACACGTAGGCAGGTCAGACCTTTCGGTCGCGACGAGGTCAATAGGTTAGTATAGGTCTATTGCGCGCGTGTGTGTGTGTAGGAGGGGAAGTTCGTGGGTAGAGCCCGCGATCCCTCTGTGGGTGTAAGTAGGTGGAAGGGTCCGTCTGCACGGGCCTAGACTACCTACCTACTACCCTTACCTAACTACTTAATAGGGCCCTTTTTTATTTCGTAATTTAATATTAATAATCTTCTACTTTTATAATAAAAAAGGGTAGAATAGGGGCTAGGTCCCCCGCTAGCGAGAACTAGTAATAGAATCTACTATTAATCTCTTATTTAAAAATACCTAAAGCTATATACTAAAATTTTAGTATAGCTTCTATTATAATTATTTATATAGAAATTTTATTATCCCCTTTTTTTAATTACTTCTTAATCTTTTAATATATATAATTTATATATCTAAACTCCTTAGAAATTATCGAATTTAGTATAGTTAAAAAAGAGCTTTTTATTAATTTAACTACGCCCTAAATACGTACGTTTCTTTTTAAACTAAAGCTTAAGAAGTATATACGTTTACTAAATAACTTACTACTTATAATATACTATTATTTTAATTATATATTACTTACCCTTTTATTTTAACTATAATAATTCCTTCGCTAATAAATCGCTTAAGGGACTTATTTAATATACTCTTTATAAACTTATTAACTAGGTTATTATTACTATTAATTTAACGGATTTTATAAAGTTTACAACGTTTATATAATTATTAAAGTATTATAATATTTATTATAAGGCGCTTTTTTTTCGTAGTACTTAGCTTAATAAGGTATTTATATAATAAGTATAAATTTATATAAACTATAATAGGGATTTTTAGAACGTCGAGTTATTTAGTAATAAGGTCTAGGGTAGTTAAAATAGTATAAGTAATATTAACGCTTATAACTATTCCGTAGACCTCTAATATTAGTATACTCTAAGTGATCCTTTTATTTTTTATAAAGCTATAGTAAATAATATTATTATTAATTATAAAGCTCTCGTTAATTTATTTTTTATTTATAAGGATAATAATATAACCTAGTTATGAGGTATAATTAGTATTATTTATAAATAACTTATTTATAAAGACGAAGAGTTTAGTTATAGTTAAATTTAATAATATAAATATGAGCCCTCGGTCTAAGTAATCTATTTACTATTTAATATAATAGTTTAATATAGCGTAGTTAATAAATAACGGATTTACTTAGTATTAAGTAGTAAATAACGTATTAAAAGCTACTTTTAGTTAGTAAATTAATACGATATAAGTACCTCGGGCTCGCTACTTAATAAATTATTATTTAGTATTTAATACCGAGGGGTTAACTTACTTAAGCTTTTTCTTTTAGTTCTTTTATTTAAGTATTATATTACTACTTTTTAATAAGATAATTTTATTATTAAAAATTAAGTAGCTCGTTAGCTAATAGTTACTATTTTAGTTTAGTTAGTAACTTAGTATACTTAAGCTTAGTCTCTTTTTTTTAACTAAAAGTCTTATTTAATAATCTAATTATATTATTAGTTTATATTTTAATAATACTAAATAATCTACTTTTTTTTATTAAAATTAGTAAGTATAGGTTAAACGTAGATATTATTATTTAGAGTATTTTTAAATAATACTTATTATATATTACTTATTAATAAGTACTAAATTCTATAAGACTATATAGTAGCTATACGACGTATAGAATAGTACCCTTAGGGTATAAGTAACGGATCCGAGCTAGTAATTAGGTAAAAACCTTATAATAAAGAGGTTAGCTCGATTATATATATACTTAAGTAATATTTTATAATTAAATAACGTAGCTTTTTTAAATTAAGGTTAGGGCTAGGGCGAGGATTAAATATTAACTAGTTTTTTAAATTATTAGTAACTACGTAAGGATTTTTTTTTTCTTTTTATTATTATACCCTTATATAACTAAGTAAGACTTTTTAATAAGGTTAAGTCTTAAGTTCTTTATTTTATTAATAAATTGAGATTTAAATATCCTTATATCCCTATATTTAGGGCCGAGTTAAACAAATTTAATTATACCTCTCTTAACTAGTTTTAAAAGCTCTTTATTAGTAGATTTTATAAAAAGTACTTTTAATATAATAATAATGCTCTTATTATAGAGTTTAGTAACTAGCTTAAGGTTTATTTCTTTTTTAAATATAAAGTAGGTAGTAGTTATAGAAGTATTACTATAGCTACGCCGTATTAATATTTTTTTAGTCCTCTTTTTTTATAATAAAGGGTCGTTATTAATTATTATAATAATTTTATTAAGGATCTCGTTAGTAGTAGTACTATTATTAATTAGCTAGTTAATTATAGGGATTAATAAGTAATTAATATGCTCTATTACTATAGCTAGTAGCTCGGGGTCGACCTCTTCTAAATATTAGGGTTTAACTATAATAGCCCAGAAGCTTATTAAGTTATAAAATAAGTTTATTACGTAAGTAGTACTATTTATTAAAACGAGCTTAAATAGGCCCTTTTATTCCTTACTTTTTTATTAAACTTTAATATTTAATTATAGTAGTAGATTAATAATATAAGAAATATTTAGTTTATTTTAAGTAGCTAGTATTTTATTTACTTACTTATTAGTATAAAGTTTACGAACTTTCCTTATTACTTTTTTAACTACCTTTATATATTAAGTAATATTTAGCGATAGTAGAGAGTTGTTAGAAGTGCGTAAAAAAGCTCTAAAAATAAGGAGTATAAGAACGAGGCTATTCGGGCTAATTATATTATTAATTATTTTAATTACGGCCTAAAGTATAGCCTCTATACTTATTAATAAGTACTTATTTTAAATAATATTATATACTTTTTTAAATACTACGTAGTATTTCTTAGCTTTATTTATATTATTATAAGCTTTAATAAGTACTTTTTTAACCTTAATAAATATAAATCTAGTAGAAGACTTAAACTCTATAGTGCTAAAGTTTTTATTAATATTTATAATAATCTAGTACAGCGGACCGAGGTAGACGTCGATTTAATATAGCTAAAGAGCTTCTTATATATACTTTATAATTATATTTATAAAGAACCTTGCTACTTAGAAAGAAGTAGTAGTATTAATAATATAAAGTATTAGTTAGTTAGTGCCCTTATAGTTTGTTAGGTATATTACGTTAATTACGATTTTATAATTAAAATTATAATTATTTTATAAAGTAAATTTAAATTAGCTAGGAGTAGTATTATTAAGTTAGTATTATTAGTAGACTTTTATAAGCTTTTTAAAAGCTACGATTTTTATATCGTTACTAAATTACTAGAGTAGCTTTAAGAAATAAGGGACTAAAGGGTAATTAAAGTGCTAATATAAGTAGTATAATTCGCCCTCTATTAGGTAATTAGTAATAGCTTTTTTATTATCGAGGAGTAGAAGCTAAGGGTATCCCTATTTATAAATAATAAGTACTATAATATTTCCTTTAATTAGTAGGTTATTAATATTATTAAAGTATATTCTTAGCTTATTTATATTTTTTAAGTAGTATAAAAAAGGAGTATTAGTTAGTAAGATATAAAAAGTAATATTACTAAATAGGGTATTAATAACTATAGATCCTAACGACTTTATAAGTTTATTATTACTAAATCGAATATTTACTTTATTAGCTCTAAAAGTATTAAAAGTAATTTTAAGTTATTATTATTATAATACGAGGAGTTAAGGGTAGCCTACGGTTAAGAATTCCGTAATATTAATATTAAGTATAATATTTTAAAAGTCCTTTAATAAGTACTTTTTATTTAGTAAAAAGGAGGTTACTAGTTTTATAAGCTTAGTTAACTTATTAATAAAAGTAGTATTAATAAAGCTATACTCTATTACTTAAGTAGTAAGGATATTTATAAGGGCTCTATTACTAGCGGTAGTTATGAGGTATATTATTAAGATTTAGACTTTATTTTCGTAGTTATTTTTATAGTTAAAGTCGAGGTTATTAAAGTATTAAATTATAGTATTATTATTATTATTATTATTAATAAGAGCGGTTCTTTTATAAAAAGCGAGGAACTGCGAGTATAAGCTCGGTATAAATCTCTTATTTTTTTTTTATTATTTTTATATTTTTAATATACTTAACGTCGCTCTTTCTCTAAGTACTTAGTTAATTAATAACTAGTTTTATAATAAACGAAGTACTTTTTATTAGTAATACTATGGCCGTGTTAATTTTACTTATTAAATCGGGTCTTTTTACTAGAGCTATTATAAGTGCGGTTAGTTTAATAAGTAGTAGGGACCTCTTTATTATAAATACTATTTTAAAGATATTATTATTACTTATTATAGTTGTGCTCTCTTTTTATAGTATTAATCGAAGTACTGAACTAGTAGTAGATATTAATAAACGTAAGTACTAGGTTAAGTATAATAAGTCTATATTTTAGTATACTACTTACGTAATAAAGGAGTTAGTTATTTATATTAAAAATAGATCTTTACGTAGCTAGTATTTTATAAAGGATTATAATATAGTTAATAAGCGCTTATAAGATTTATTAGTTCGACTTACCTAGGTTCTTATAAATTATAGAGTATTAATAGAGGTTATAAAGCTTAGCGAAGTAGTTTTAATAACTTATAAGTAGCTTAAAGTACTCTTAAGTCCTTTAGTATATTATATTAAAACTAAATAGGTTAGAAGTATTATTAAGTTAGTTAAAGTAAAAGGTTAACGCCCTTTTTTTAAGTATATTTAGAAAGGTATTAAAATAGTATTATTTACTAATTCTTACCCATTAGTATAGTACTTTAAAAATCCGAAGTTTTTTATTAAAAATATTATACTTTTTATTACTATACTTATTCTTATTATCGTAGAGCTTAGCGAGGTTAATTAATTAGTAAGTATTAAGTATAATATTATCTCTAGTTTTTTTATTAAAGTATAGTGTTTAATGGGATGGATTTTATTATTAAGTAATAATAACTTTATTTTTTAGTTCTTCCTTCTTTTTTTTTTTAAAAAAGTAGTAAGTTAGTTAGTTAGTAATAAGGCTAAGGTCGTAGTTTTATTTACTTTAATTAAACTAGCTAAGGTTATATAGACTCCCTTACTATCTCTTTAGCTCGTTAAATAAGGTTATTAATATTTATTAATTATAAGAATAATAAGTAGAGGAATAAGGATCGTAATATAATATATTAAAGTATTTAATACGGTTATAGTAAGTTACGATTTCCTTAGAGGTTTAAGTAAAGAAGTACTAAGTATTAAGGGCGCTAGTAATCTTATTTATTATTTAACTACGGTCCTTAATTATTAAGTTAATACCGTTATTTATAAAGAAGTTTCTTAGTTTTTTAAAAATCGTACTATTTATTTTTAAAAAGTCCCCTACTTTTTAATTATTAAAGTTAGTCTTAGAGTCCTTTTATAGCTCCTCGCTTATTAAACCGTTTTAATAATAAGATCTTATTATAAAGAAAATAAAAGTATTAAGCTTCTTATTACTTATAAAAGTAAGTATAATATTAAATAAGCCCTATTAAGTTAGGTTAACGTAATCTTATTAGCGAGTTAGAATTAAGTATAGTTTTATAATTTAAGAATATAAATAGGTCTAAGGTAATATTAACTAATTATTAGCCTTTTTTTACTTATTACTAAGGCTAGTAATTATTATAATATATCTATAAGGTAAGTTATATAATATAAAATAATTATAGTATTTTAATCGTAGTATAACGTTAGTTAAGTTAGAATAAGTAGTAGGTTAATTATAATAATCGTTCTAATAGCGGTAAGCGGGCTACTATTACTAGTTAGAAAATTCTACTTTTTTAACGAGGTATATAAATAGAAGGTTACTAAAGTTAGTAAAAAGTTATAAAAAGAGAAGAAAGGCTTTTTATAATTATATTTTTAGTAGTAAATAGAGGATTCCGTTAGTTACTAATTAGCGATTCTTTTTAGTACTTTTTATATTTTATTTTTACTAGTTTAGTTTTAGAGCTTTTATTAGGTTAGAAGGAGGTAGATTTGCTAGTAGTATAAAATAAATCCCTACTATTATTACTATCGAGATTTTCTTTTTTTTCTTAATATTTCGGAATATTTTACTATTTATAAGGAATACTTTATTATTAACATATTTATAATTCTAAAGGTTTTGTTATTACTAAGCGCTAGTACGCTAGTAATTATTGAATTAATTTTTTAATAGTTAATTTCCTCTTATTTATTATTAGTTTAAAGTAGCGCTTAGTTATAATATATTTAAAATAAATTCCTTTGCGAGTAGCTCGATTAAAAAAAAGTTAGTAATTATAATAAGGCTAGTAAAGATAATATTAATAATAGAGGCGAGGTTAATAATAATAATAAAGTAGTTAATCTTTTTATAATAATAGCTTTAATAAAAGAGATCGTATATAATAAAGCGTATTTTTAATAGCCCTTAACTAGTTAACTAGTTATTAATTAGTAATAGTAGAAGAGAGTTAAGGTAATATAAACTAGGCTACTTATCGTTAGTTAAATAAATAGAACTAAGTTAATAAGTTAAAATAACTAGCGAGGTAAGTCGAGGCTATCTCTTTTATAATTATATTTTTATTAACCTATAGTAGAAATATATATATAATTTAATTACTAATTAGTGTTAGTATATACGTAGGTAGGTTAGACCTTTTAGTTATGACGAGGTTAATAGGTTAGTATAGGTCTATTGCGCGTGTGTGTGTGTATAGGAGGGGAAGTTCGTGGGTAGAGCCCGCGATCCCTCTGTGGGTGTAAGTAGGTGGAAGGGTCCGTCTGCACGGGCCCAGACTGCCTACCTACCACCCTTACCTAACTACCTAATAGGGCCCTTTTCTGCCTCGTAATCCAACACTTGCGATTCCCGTTGGCATATCCGCAGGTCCCATCGGTGGTGTACACCTTGTGGCCCCAGCAAATACCCTCCCAGCAAGTGCCGGGAGCACAATCTATGCTGAAGCACGGTGTACAGGGTCAGCATCTGCGAGTTCCGGTGATAGACAGCCATCAATATCAGCGAAAGATCGGGACTTTATCACTTACTCTCTCTGACCACATCGCCAAGTCTCAGAGTTGCAGCATTGCCCATTAGTCCCGACACAGGTCACGCCTGGGCGCGACGGACCACAGATGCCATCCCACGCCCTTTTCGGTTCAACAACTAAAGCAGGTAGAAAGATAAGTTTGATTACAGTCAAAACTCGTGCATTGGGGTCACGTACATCCACGAGTGCAGTATGAGGCGCAAGGAAGTATGTTCCCGCAGTCTCGGTCCAGAGAAGGGTTGAGGAGGAAGAACTTGTCTAGTGTAATCCCGTAACGAGTTGCGAGCTCTTGGCAGGTCTCCGGACCCACGTTCTCATTGGTGTCGCTAGTATAGCGACAGTTGATCTCTCCAGGCTTTGTATCGGCACCTCTGATCCCATGAATGGTTGTGTGAGTTGTGCATGCGCGTGGTCGTGAGATCGTGGCCGCGGGTCGGCCGGGGGTTGTGGAATCTTCCCAAGTCACCGGCTTGCATTTTCCAGTGCTAGCGAGGCCAGATGATAGCGGAGTGATGCAGTCCACCGTCGTGGCAAAGAGAAGTGTTGGTATCCCTATTACAGGGTAGTTAGCTCGAACCGTGGGTTAACGAAGAGATTAATTAAACTATATGAATTTCTACGTAAGTATAAAAAAGAGGTTCTAACCGTAAGTTAGGCTAGTTATAATAATTATAAATAAAGCCCCTAATTAGCCCCTACGTAGTTAACTATATATTGCGGTTAAATTAGACTTCTAATCTAATACTAACTTTCTCTTTTTTTTATTAATTTACTTATTATAATTAGAAATATAATTCGACCTTAGGCCTATTTACTAAGTTATCTCCTTTTCCCCCTTTTCTCTACTCTTTTTATATAACCTATCCTTTTATTTATATATTAACTTTTTTATTACTTACGAATTACTCTAACCCCTTATTAAGTTCTATTTTTATAAAAACGTTAGTAAAGTTATCGTTATTATTAATTTAATAAATCTTAAGGATCTTGCGCTTTTTATATAATTACCTAAGGGCTATAATATTAATTATAAGCCTCTTTTCTTTTATTATTCCTAATTTAATAAGGCATTCGTATAGTAAATAAGAATTAGTATAAATAATTATTAAAATTAATAAAAAGTTAAGTTAATTAATAATCCTCCTTAGTATTATTAAAATCGTATAAGTAAGGTTAACGCTATTAACTATACTATAAACTTTTAATACTAATACACTTCTTATTACCTACTTACTTTTAATTAATAAATAATAAATTATATTATTATATATAATAAATTTACTCTTACTTATACTCTCGTTAGTTAGAATAATAATATACCCTAATTATAAAATAAAGTCGTTATTATTTATAAATAACTTATTAATAAAGATATAAAGTTTATTAATAATAAGGTTAATTAAGTAATAAACGAGGCCTCGATTAAGATTCGTCTATTACTACTTAAGCTACTTATTAAGTACTTCGATATTTTATTTATTTAGTTTTATAACCTACGCTACTCTAGTATAGTTAAAAATTACCTTAGGTTAGTATATATTTATAATATATACCCCTTATATAAGCTTAGCTTTATATTACTTTTTAATATTAATTACGTTTAGGTTAACGAGGGTAATTTTCTTACCCTACCCCTTTTATTAAAAAACGATAGTTTCCTTTTTAATTATAAGAACCCTATTATTAAATACTAATAAGTTATTCGTTATAAAGACCTCTTTTAGCTTCGTTACGAAGTCCGCTTTTTAAAGCTCCTTATCCTTTTTTTTTATAAAATTAATATTAAATAGGCCTAATATATTATTAGTCTATATTTTAATAATCCTAAATTAGTTACTTTTATACTTAAAGATTAGTAAGTATAAGTTATATATAGATATAATTATTAATAATTAATTAATATAAAAATCGTAGTATATAGCCCACTAATAAGTACCTAATTCTATAAGTCTATATAATAGTTTAAGTACTTTAATAATTATATTTTCTAAGTACTTACTAACTATTTCCTTTAGTAAGTAGGCTAGGATTTTCTTTATAAGCCCTATAACTAATTAAATATAGGCCTAAGTAATATTATAGCTCTAAATCTTATATCCCTTTTTTTATAATAATACTATTAGTACTATTATTAATCGTTGGCTATAGTGCTATACTATAGGTAATTAGATAAATAGCGTCGCTTTTTTAACGTCGCTATACCCCTAAATTATATACCTAGATTTTTTATATAGTTAGGGTATTCTTTTTCCCTTGATTTTATATACTATTCGTAATTTAAATATATAAAGACTTTTATATTTCTCGGGGTTATAGAGGATAAATTAATAGACCCCTTAATTATATAAAGTATTTACTTTAATAAGATCTAATCCCTTATATAGCCTTTTAATAATTATAATAATACTTTCTTTACGTAGTTTAATTACTAGCTCGTAATTAGCTTTTTTTTTTATTATATAAAAAGTATTAATTACCTCGTTATTAATAATAAATTATTACGTTAGGGCTTAACGTTATAAAAAACTACGACGTCTCGCTAGTAGTATTAGTACCCTTTTGGTAATTTCCTCTTTCTTATTATTTATTAATACTACTACGACGATTTTATTAAAAATAATTTCTTATACCTCTATTATAGGTTATACAGTTTCCCCTAGCTCTTTTTCTTTTTATAAATTAGAAATTACCTCTATAAAATCTATATAATATAGTCTAATTATAATAATAAATACTTTAAGTAACTAGTTACGATCTTTTATAACTATATAAGAGCGCTTATTAATAAAAATTAATTTATATAGCCCAGCCTATTACTAAGTAATTTTATACTAAACTCGTATATTTAAATTTAGGGGTATATTTAAATTAGCCCTTATATTAAGTCTATTATATATAATAATTACCTTATTAACCTACTTTCTTATACTTACCTCGCGTAGCGCCTATATTACTTTTTTAACTACTTAGGCTCGTTAGCTTATATTTAGTAATAGTAATAAGGCTAAGGTCGTTCTTAAATATACTCTAAATATTAATAATATTAATATAAGCCTATTAGGCCCTATAGTATTATTATAATACTTAAGTACTATCTAGAGGTATTTATCGTTAGTAAAATTAGGATTTTCCTCTTTAATAATTCTAAACGCCCTTTTTAGCTACTAATATACCCTTTTTACTTTTTTAATACTATAATACGCTTCTATAGGCACGACTTTTAGCTATATACTATAGGCCTTTATATTTTCCCTAAATTTTATTAACTTAAAACTCGTATTAACGTTAGTTTTTATATTATCTAGCGGTCCCTAGTATATATCGATTTAGTATTTTTATAAGGCTACCTATACTATCTTTATTTATAAATCCTATAAAAATTACCTTATTTAAAATAATATAGCCTCGTTAATTATATATAAGACCGGTTAACTATTTAAATAAAAAATATTAATAACGATTTCTTAATTAAAATAAAGCTTATTATATAATTTAAATTTAAATCTATATAGGCTCTGCGCATTTATTTAGTATTAGTAGTATACTTTTATTAACTACTCTAGCGCCCCTATTTTAATATTATTATTACTTCATTACTTTAGGAGGCTATATAGCCTTATAACTAATAAGTACCTAAATTTTTAATATAGTTATCTAAGCTTATTTATTATTAAATAATTAATTAACTTCGTATTATTAATAAGCCTTATAAATACATACCCCTATTATCGTTCGACCGTTTTAAAATACTTATTACTAAATACTCTATTTTTTATATTATTAAAAATAATACCTAGTTAATTTATATCTTTTAAATATAAAAGAAATAGGGTATTAATAAATAAAATATAAAAAGTTATTGTCCTAAAGTACGTCTCTATTTCTACCGTGCCTAGGGCAACGATTTCTTTACCTAGGTTAAAGCTAATTTTCGTAATACTTACTATTAATATATTAAGCGTTATTAATACGATTTTCTATAATACTTAGAATTACCCCTTTCTTCTTATTAATTATTATAATACCCTAGTATTTAAAATAATCTTATAAAAATTATCTAGGCCGTACTTTTTACTTATATAAAATACTTATATAAGCTTAGTATTTAAGTAATCTAAGTAGTATAAAAAGGACCCCTCTAATTACCCCTAGAATTACTTAGTACCGTATTTCTTCTTTTTAAATATTAAAAGAGGTAATATCTTCTCCTTAAATATTAAAAAAATAGAATTCTACTCTATTAAATTTATCCTTTTATTTACTTCTATATTCGCTATCTAAGGGATCTTCCCTTATTATTTATAAAAAAAGGCCTACTTATTAAGAGCTTTTATTACTTTTTATTTATTTAGCCTTATATATTTTTTAGAAATTAATAATATAAAAAAAGAATAATTAATATTATTAATTTTATTATAATCTAATTTATTAATATAGGGGGTAAGATCTTTTTTATTTTCTAAATTTTTTATAAAAAGTAAATACTCTAAGCCGCTACTTTAGCTACTGTTACTAAGTTTCGTACCCCTAGATCTACCCTTATATATAATAAAAAATTAGTTAAACTAATAAGGGCTAGTTTTACTATTTACTACCCTTAACTTTTTATATTATTTATATAATTTAGTACGTTCTTTCTTAAAATAATTACTTAACTAATATCTATCCTTTTTATAAATAAAATATTACTTTTTTTATTACCCTATTTATAAGTTAAATCTCTACTTATTTAATAAATTTAAGCCTCTTTATTAATAATTACTATACCTAGTCTCTTTTCCCTTCTTATTATATATCTAGTTAACTTAATATTATTAATAAGGACTATTATATACCTAGAGGTAAGTTTAGTATAGTATTCTTATTTTAATATTAAAACTAGATCTTAGCCTCGAGTAGAGCGTTTTATAATCTTTAAGTACTTAGTATAGGGTTATTTTTATTTTTAATATATATTAAACTGCGGTATAAAAATATCTAACTTTTTGCTTATTAATCCCCTTATTTAGCTAGGTTTTTACTAACTTATTAATTTAATTAATAAGCTTTTTAAGGATTTTTATTTATAATTTACCCTCTATTATCCTAGCTATAAATATAAAAAAAATTACTTATAGCTTAAATAGGAGCTCTAAATTCTTATTATAAGTCTTAAAGCGGCTTTAAATTACGTTAATAATATTAAAAAAGTTATTTTAATCGAGATTACGTACTACTTTATAATAATAATTAGAAGCTTTACCTATGAGTACGATATTAATTACTAAATAGTACTAGTATTCCCTAATCCCGACTTTTTTATAATAGTTATAAAATATCGTTAGGGTTTTTTATAAAACCTTATACTTCCCCTTAGAGTATAATTTCTTTTTTAAAAAAACTTTTTTAAAATCTATAAATTACCTCGTATTTACTATTATATTTTTAATATTTATATACGATCCCTGCGTTATTACGTACTATTAATAACTTCGGGTTATTTATTTCTTTTTTTATTAGCTAATTAGTACTAAATTTCGTATTAATAATAATAACGAGTTATAAATCGAAATAAGTAGAATTATTAATTATTATACATCTAGTACTATATTTTACCTCTATATATCCTTTTATAATAATAAATTATTATTAGTAATTATAAAAAGGAAATCTAGGTCGTTTACCTTTTTTTTAAATTTATTAAAATAATTATACGCTCTATTAACCTGCGCTTAGTTCTATAGTACGAATTCCTCTTTTATAATTATTATTACTAAGATTTTATATAGTTTTTATAATTATAATTACGCTAATAATACCCCTTATTTATAGAGGAATTTATTAACTACTTTTATAATTCCTAGGCTTACGCTTATGAACTATTTATTTAGCTAGTAGCTAAGGTTATTTATAATTTTATAAAATAGGGGTTGCTCCTATAGCCCCTTTTTCTTATAGACCTTAGTTAAATAAATTAATATTATATTAATTTACTTATTATTAGGCTAATTTATAATCCTATATATCTACGTTCCCTAATAGTCTAGGTTAATATTTACCTACTTATAAGGGATTAGAATTCTATTTAAAATCGGGTTTTTTCCTCTTCTCCCTTACCCTAATTTACTAAGGGTCGTATTCTAGCTTATACTTATATTAATAATTATTAGCGTATTTAATTTTAATAAGGATATATTTAATCCGCGCGCTAGCTATAATAAATCCGTACTTTTAATACTTAACGAATTTATTAAAGTCTAAATAATTCCCACTTCCTCTTACTATTTTACTATTACTCTCGTTTTTATTATTTTTAGTAATTACTACTACTTTTTTAAATTACTAACTATCGTACTTACTAAGATCCTCCTTTTTATTTAATATAAAAAAGTAAACTTTAGTAGCTCTTTTTATAATAATAATAATAAACGTTTATATTATTATAAAAAGATATAATAATTAGTCTCGGGATTTTTATTAGTTATTAATTTTTATTATTCTATATATTTTTAACTTTTTAAGCCTCATACCCTCTATAATTTTTAAATTACTTCCTTCCTTAACCTACCTCCTCTAAAGTAGTATTCTAAAAAAATAGTTAGAGGTAAATACTAAGTAGTTTAGAGAGGAGCTAAATAGGCTATTAAGAGTTAAATAAGTAGTTAAGTATAGTTAGCGAAGTTAAGCCCTCTTTTTCGTAAAATCGAGGACTTAAAAGGCTTATTAAAAATACTTACTACTTCGTTACTTATACTAAGTAAGGATAAATACTTTAAAAATCTTTTTTTTAAATCGCGCGGTGCTCTTTTATACTATACTATTAAGCTTATTTATTACGCTAATTAATTAAGTAAGTAGTCGTTACGTAAGTATTTCCTTTTACTAATCTAACTAATTAATTTTTAATTATAGGCTAGTTATAGGAAAGTTATTTAGTAAAAAAGCTACTTAAAATAATAGTAAAAAACTAATTACTTAAGCAGTTTTATTAATTAATATAGTTTAATATAGTAAATATCGACCTCTTATAAGTAATAAAGGGCTACGATTACTTAATTCCGTGTAGTATTTAAAAATTACCTCCTTTTTTATTTACTTTTATAAGGTTAATTAGTACGAATCTCCTATCCTATATAATATTAAGAGGTCGTCTCTTTTATATAATAAGATACTTTACTAATTTATAATAATAGAATTTAATTACTAATTAGTATTAATATCCCTATTATAAAGTAATTAGCTCGAACCGTAGGTTAATAAAGAGATTAATTAAACTATATAAATTTCTATATAGGTATAAAAAGGAGGTTCTAACCGTAGGTTAGGCTGGCTATGATAATTATAAATAGGGCCCCTAATTAGCCCCTGCGCAGTTGGCCGTATGCCGCGGTCGAATTGGACTTCCAATCCGACAAGAAGGATCGCAAGACTTGCAATCCCGCCGTTTTCAAAAACACTACCAGGCTTAGGATACAGTACGACTCCGGTTCGGGGTGAGAGTTGATGCAGGGAAAATGAAAGCAAGCATCCGTGTGCTTGGCGAGCGTTTCAGTGATACTTGTGCGCTTATGCCCGAGGAGATTTTGAAAAACGCAAACTCCGCCAAGTGGCCAGATCGCGAGAGCACAAGACTGTTCAAAAGAACTAAAGAAAGTGAAGTAGCCTAGGGAACTTTTGTTAGTCGCCATGGCAACATTAGGCAGCAGCCTCCCGCTAAAAGTAATACGATGGTGGCTGATACGGGAAAGCAGCGAGCATCAATAAAAGCTCTGTCGCATGCTAACTCCAGTCTCTATCTCAGTAGTCCATGGGCGATAACAAGCTGAGATTGAATTGGTCTGTGACGGCTCGCTTTTCGGTCGTGCTTGTCGCCATGTCGTCGATACCCTCGGCGCCTCGCAAGAGCCGCCTCCTAATTGGGAATGAGCCCTTGAGCATGTTTCACGCATCACTTTAGAGGGTGAACAAACGATTTTGTTTCTCGATGACCGTGTAATTATTTGCAGTGGTATTTGTATTCTTCACGAGTCATTTAGGCTGGAGAGCAATGGCGGGGCCGCTCCATATTAGCTGCCGAAACCCGACACCGAAACCGAAGGGGAATCGCTCGCATCATTCAAGATACGCGAATTCGAAATCCTGGTCAACTCAACCCCATCGATTTCTGCCAGAACGGAGAGAATTGAATCTCTTGCCGGACGAGGATGGTTGAGTCAGAACTGCTACATGAAGTAAAAATCGACGTGAAATCGTTGCTTAATGCGGCGTAGATAGCTCGTAGTCAGAGGAGCAGCTGGAACCTGCCGTGATAGGCTTCAGTTAAGCTAGACATCCATACATGTCCTGCTGAGATCACCTAGAACGTATTAGACAATCGAAATACCTGGCGAAAAAATATTAAGTAGTAATTTACGCACCCGAATTTGGTAGGCAAATCGAAACCAACGCAGCACTTGTCCAAAAATGAGAATAACTCGCCGGAACGGCACCTCAGTTCACCATGACAAGGGGCAATGGAACGCCTGCTAGGGTCAATAGCTGGCGGACACTGACGCCAAGTAAAAACACTATAAACATACGCTGGTAGATTTCGGTCTCTTCCGGTGCAGTACAACTGCCACGGAGATCCAGCATTGGTTACATCAGAAATCAACAATTGGCGGAGTTGACTTGTGTACTATTTGAAAAATCATCTTTAGCTCGGCTGGAGTGTAAAACGAACCACTCCGTCGAATGAATCGACACTTTTCGCGGTGAAAGCTTGATTATAGTACACTATATCCGGTGAATCCGAGAATATCTCCAACCCAGCACTGATGGATTGGCATGGATATCAGCGTTGGCCTGACTAGATTCTTTCCATAAGACATGACTAGTACCCCTGTGATGTCAAAAGGTCTTCCAAACGTAATGAAATTTCCTCGCGTGCATTCAGCAAGTAGGTAGCATACCACTGTGTTTTATCATGTTCCAGTGCCATCCTTTACTTCTCATCTGCAAAGAAGGACTCAAAATAGGATCGTTCAATCATGGTGACCGATTTCTATCATCAAGCACCATTCTGACGTTCAGAAAGTATCCAAGTTGACTCCATGCCCCTGACGGAAGGGTGATCGTCATTGAGCCTCGGTCTTGCCGCTTTACCTAAATGACGACGGGCCTTACCTCGAACTTAGTTCTGCCTTTTCATATCTGTCAATTTTGAGAAATGTCCTATGGAGCGGTGTCACGTGGAGTGAGACTGGCGGTTTTCTTCAGTGATTTATTAGACATGAGAGAATATAAGTCTTCGTTGTATCTCGTTATATCTCATGGAAGATATTGTATCAGACTAAACGCCTCTCACTGTGCCTCAACCACTTGCCTTTGACTTTTGCATCACCAACCTGAATCTTTAGACTCCTGCCTAGGCAACTGGTATCTTTCAATCATGTTGCTCGGTTACTTCTTTTTTACCTTACTATCTATCGTTCTTAACGTCACCAGCGTCTATGCCACTCCCGCCCACAATGGAGACATAGCGAAAGACGTATCCTTACACAAGCGAGAGGCCGAAAAGCTGCAAGCAAGGCTGGTATGCTATCACAGACAATCTTATCACGTAGCTATCGTGATCGACCGCGACGAATACGACGTATCCTATCGCTATCACGCGACCCAAAAGGGCCAAACCCGAACTTTCAAGCTCGACCGCGATCGCCGTGAGTCAGGCAGCTACGTCGATTCTCTGATTCCGAAACTTGTCGCCAATATTCCCATCAACGGGTACGTCGACACCTTCGACGAAGTCGATGAGCTTATCAATGACACGGATCTCCTCCCCTCAAACGGATACGACTGCTGGCAATACCTCAAGAATGCGCTGAATGCAATGCGCCAGAGCGGCTGGCTGACGCAGTCCGAGATGGACTCTGCCTATGACGAACTTCTGCAGAAGGCTCAGAATAATGGTATGACCTTGACTTGTCAGGCTCTTTGAGCTGGGGGATGGCGACCATTCGAATTTGCTCTCATCAATATGTGCGAAAACTTGGGCTATAAGTAACATTCGGATTACTCGGCTTAGAAGATGTACTAGAATACATCCTATCTGTATATGAAAAGAACTCAGGAGAGTATCAATAACTTGAAGAGAAGGGGTTGGTAGCAAACCGTATCAAGATCCGGAATGTGACAATTTTGGAAGTTCGTGGGATGCAACAAAATCCATTAAGCGTTGAATAACATTTACCAATCATTCTGAAACATGGCCTTTGAGTACTAAGGCATCATGTCTTGACCTGAGTACTTGGATACATATCCTGTCATGTTCTCAAGTTAAACATAATGAGAAACCGGGACCCCCCCCCCCCCCCCCCCCCCCACAAAACAAAAAAACAAAAAAAAAAAAAAAAAAAATAATAAAAAAAACAAAATAATCAATATATATACTATAATAAGAATTAACCAAAATAAAAAAAAAAAAAAACCCCGCCCCCCCCCCCCCCCCCCCCAACAAAAAAAAAGAAGAAGAAAAGAAAAAGTCTATGATGTGTTACATAATCTATTGTATCTTGGACTCAATGTGATAGTGATAGTCACAAGCAAGATTTGACACAGGAGTGATATTAGTAATAGGAAGTATTCCCTGGAGTTGTCACAAGGCTTAAATCGGTTGGTCAGGTTGCGTTCCTAGGTCCATATATTATGATCGCTTTCCAGAGGGAGGTAGATTTTCTGCGATGATACGGATGAGTTATGAGACTAAGACGTCCGAATACAACATAAATGCATCATTCATTTCATCCGAGAAGCTGTGGGGAGATCAACATTGCATGGTTGTTACGTTAGGTAATGCTGTGCTGACTTGTACTTGAGCTATCATGGTTGATCGGAAACGACTACATTACTTCACTAAACACCTGCTCAGGAAGAGCTTGCCAAAGAAATTTTGCCTATATAGCGCAGCCGAATTAGACTATTCTAGCTTATCTTGTCTGTTCTCGGATTATCAAGTATACGTCCGCTCGGCTTCACAAGGTCATTATGCTGACCGCCTCCCCCAAAGCTCAGATTGCATACATGATTCTTTTCAAATTTTCCTGGCAGGCTTTGGGCAGCCTAGTGCTATTTTATCTTGGATATATGTAACTGTTGAAGTATTAATCAGTAGCGCCTTTCATCCTAATCCTCTTTCAATCACTGCGCATTCGTAGGCCCCTTCTCGCCGCTTGGAGGCGGAGCACCAGCTGGCTCCTTATCCTTAGGAGGCGAATCGCTGATCGGATCCTCTTTCACACTGGGTCCAGCCTCTTGACCGAAGCACCCCTGCTGGTCTGTAAGACCGCCGTAAAAGCTTTCTCGGTATGCGGCGTCCAGGTGAGCCTGAAAGTTGGCGTCGGTGAATGGCACTTGAGTCTTTTCGTATTTGACATCCGACAAAGCTTTCTGCGCAGCCGCGGGAAGAGAGAACCAGCTGACGGCTGTGCGCTCAAACACCTTGTCTCCATCAGCACCCGTAAATGGGGAAAAGGCGTTGTCGTGAATCTGCATTTTAGGGTGTGTCGGCGTATCCACGCCGACTCCCGAGGAAGCGTACGAGATTGTGCCCGCTGGTGCAGTATCCCAGACAAGATGATCGGTCGTAAATGACACACCCACAGCCGACACGGATGAGGCGTCTTCCCCGCAGCCAAACTGGTTCAACCAGACTACAACACTGGCCCAGTAGTGTCTATGACCTTCGTTGTTGCCCTTACCCCAGCGGACCTTGGGCATGTAGTAGGAAAACATGATACCAGTACGATCCTGACTTTGTCCACCTCTGACATAGACTTGGGCAGTGCCTCCAGCATCACATCCGCTTCTGCCACCTCCAGTCGGCCTCAGACCTTCTCTAATCGCTTTGTGTTAGTCTCGTCTCGGGCCCATGAATCCTGGGGAAGGCGGCAAGTCTGTCTTACCCAAGATTGCCGGTGGCATCAACAGCGGGATACGGATCACAGCCGCCTGAAACATAGAGGAACGGATTAAATCGAAGCTCTAACTGTCCTTCAAATCCTGTCGAGGCGCTCTGGGTGAGCGGGACGATCTTATCGTGGCCCAGTGTCGGATGCCCGGCATAATCATCATTGCCTCGTGGAAGGACAGAGGACAATGCGCCATGAATGAAGAGACAGCCAAGCGATGGCTGCAACATGCTGAGCTTCATGCTGAAATCGTTTGCCAGGACTGAAGGGTTTGCAAGAGACCAAAATTGGATGAGACGAATGGCGGATGGATTAGAATGAAGGAAGCGATGGCATTAGAGGTACTGGAGCAAGTTGGCACAAACTGGCTCACGAACGAGGATACTACTGTGACTTTATTTGTTAGTAGCTGACTCCAGACTTTCGATGTGACTTTTACCGCAGTACCTACATGTGAGTTCAAAGTTGCCCCCACCTAAATTGTTATAGCCTGCGAACTCTTCTGTGCAAGATCTGATATTAGTTCCAATACGACGTGAGCTTCTATGCGGTGATTCCGAATCCAGACCACTCCGTACCTGACTCTCGTCACTTTCTGACGGAGAATAAGATAGCTTGACACTGACCCAGACCCGGCAATCCGTACGGGATCTACAAGTTCTGCCTTGGTACTCCCAAGAAGAAATTGCACCTTCGGTCGAGCCGGCCCCGTGTCCATCCTCGGCGAGTTCTCTAGTGATATAACTTGTCAGCCTTACCTGACTACCGAGTTGTGTTTAGTTCAATTTGTGGGCACAGCCGCTAATTAGAGACGGCTGTTGAGGAATCATCTGCGATGAAGCAAAGGAATTAGACTTTTCTAGAAAAAGCTGTGACCTGTTGGTCCTCGCTGCCAAGGTCTCAATACGAGGCGCCCTGCACTTCTCGAATGACGTGTGATGATGCGACATCAGCCCAGATTCATTATGCATTCTAAGCCTAGTCTAGTCTGCTTTCGAGCTACAAGATCTAGTAGCAAGATGCAACTCCATCATGAAGCTTCAGGTCAACAAGTCTTCTAAGCCGTTGTGCCTGCATGGAGGGCCGGGCCGATCGCATGCGGAAAGTACGTACCTCCCGAGTCGAGCGAAAGCTCTTGGCACGTATATTAAACTCTGAAGATGCGGGCCGAACTCGGTCGTGCCCATTGGCTACAGTTTAATAACGAAATTTAAGACTGAAGTGACAATAAATGACAAGAATATAATTATTACCCTAATTAGAGTATAGTCTAAACGTAAAAGACTATGGACACTCCGTGCGACAGTGAGGCAAGTTTCTGTTACGTGACTTTCCCCAGGATCAGAATCGTGCAAGTGTACCAAAACCATGGTCTTGGAGGCGAATCTTTCGGAGCAATGACTGCTAGGTCTCAAACGTTAACCGCAACTTCAACTTTATTATGTGGCCGACCTGAAACTAATATGAAATTAAGGGACAACTGGATAGGGTTGGGAGGTTGCGTGTATCGCGTCTCTTAACCGCCCTTAGCCTCAAGTGAAGTCACTTGAAAACCACCCGTTTCGGTTATGACCGAATCAGGCCGGCGGTGGGATGAATGAACACTATTATGGTGAGTAATTTCTGTATTCTCCGGTCATTCCGTATCAATCTGGGCTACAGCCTGGACAGCCCAAAAGAGCAGCCGACTTCTGAGGAAAGGCGTCAATTATATCCACCAGAACGTGCTTTAAATCGAGACAAAACTTCTTGAAAACGAAATGGCTTGAAAAGATCGTTGTCCAGATTTTCACACTTTCCTTCTCTTGTAAATCTCGTCACTATGCGCTTCTTACTTTCGACTACCATCTTTGGCCTCCTTCTCTTCTTGAGTGGCTTTGTCCACAGCGCTGCAACGGACATTGATGCACTGTCGCTAGCAGAGCGTTCAGGTACCTCTGAAATCGTCCGTCGCGGATGGAAGTTCAAGAGCATCTTTAAAGGCAAGAGCAGCAAAGGTTCTAGCTCAGCCCAGCCAGAACAAGAAGTCGAGTCCGAATCAGACAATGAAGAGCAAACGGCTGCAGCCGATCTAAGCGACACTGAAGATGGCCGTGTGCCTGATATCACAAAGAGAGGCTACATCTTCCAAGCCCACCGCCGTTCGGACTCTGTGAAGGTCGATGTCGGCGTCATGATTCCTTCGCCCCAGGACTGGAAGCCCGACATATTCTGGAGCATGGATGACATGGCTGTGTATCCAAGTGAGAACGAAATCAGAGTGTTCAACGCGATCAACGAAGATGACCCCACGCCGGAGCCGCGCAAATGTCGTTTCCGGACCATCATGATGGCCACTTGGAAGGAATACTCGAACAAATACGTCTCGGAGCTCGAATATGTTAGCTTTGCCAGCATCACGAACGAAGACGCACTAGAGTCGATCAAGCAGGCATACTTATGGATGGATAGAAGCCAGGATGCGGGCGAACCAAATGAACTCCAGATCGACAAGACTGAGGAGGGAACCGATGAGCGGAAGGCATTCAACTGGCTTGTGAACCAGAATCCGCTTGGCCGCGCTGTTCGAGGCATTCCGTCAACCTTCACCGCGATGGAGGATAAGGAAATTGACCGTGTAGATCTCTGGACCAGTAACGGAAGTAGATACATCCGCTACCGGCTTCGTTGATTCTTACTGGGCGCGGAGATATGTTATCGATAGACTTGACTCTGCTCAGGGTATGCAATCTCAGCGACTTCTTTCTAAATTATTCATTGGACGACCTTCTCGATCCGACGGAATTCCAGCTTCGTCAACCTTCGATTTTCATGTAATTACAATTCTGGGACATTCCGCTTGGTGTCTAGTTTTATGGCTTGTTCTTGGAAGACAAAAATGCAAGGGAAAATTCAACGGTGTATGTAGACTAATGGTATTCGCCGTCATGAACGCTTGATCCGGGTAACTTACCAAATCTGTGATTTTCAGCTGAGCTGATGCGACATAAGCGCAAGCTCTAAAGGGCTTAGCAGACAGCTGAACAGTGGCTGCCTAATCCAAGAGAGTAAAATGACATGATGACAGTCACAGCCACCCCGACAAATCCTTCAGGCCGTTTCTTGTGTCATAAGCTTACGTCCTAATTCTTCATAAGAGTTCGGCGAGACGCTCACTGGAAAAGATCAGCCCTGCATCCCAACACCTCAATTATCACGAATATCCAAAACATTTGGCATATACTTTTTGTCTCATTCACTCCGAAAGTCAAGACTTTCCATCATCGAGAAGCCCGTCTCATGGTCCATTGGCCTGACCAATCAAGTACTTTGGACGTCGCTCTTCATTGTTGGCTGGCCTGAGCTATGCTTATATTGGTTGGCTCGCATTGGACCCCTGTCGCCCCGCAGACGCACCATGAAGGAACATCCGAATTATTATCTCCAGACGCCAGAATTCCTTCTTCTCCGCACACACGCCTGCCGTCGCCGATGTGTTTGTCGACATTCCACGGCTAGGTTAAGCTTCCCACACCCGCTCCGGGGTCATGAGAACCGCAGGTGGCTTGCCCCGTTATCGCTTCGACGGAGAGGCTGGCCAAGTGGGGTCGTGGCCTTAGGTACGCAGACGGCCTGAAGCAGAAACACGATGGCTCGAAAGGGCAGTCGGAAGACCAGAACTGGCTGCATAACATGCAAGTGAGTGTGCCTGAGAGTGTCCATTTCATCGATCGGTACACAGTGAAAATTGAGAACTTGTCTTAGATGGTACCTCGTATCTAACTCTTCATGACCAAGTAGGATACGTAAAGTGAAGTGTGACGAGACCAAGCCAACCTGCAATCGCTGCGCAGCCACCGGCCGCCAGTGTGATGGCTACAGTCCGGCGCCCTCGCCAACAAACAAATCCCAACTCCGCCGCTACCGACCGCACCATGTCTTTCCGGGAGCAGACGGGGTCGGGGAGGGCAGAGCCTTGCAGTTTTTCTGCGAGGTAGCCGGTCCTTACATGTCGGGTGCCGTGGACCCTCATTTTTGGCCTAAACTGGTAATGCAGTTCACCAGCTTCGAGCCTGCCGCGCGCCATTCTGTCATTGCCATCAGTACCCTCTGTGAACGTCTACAATTCCAAGAGGACATGGATGAAGAGATCCTCTTGAAGGACGATCTTTACGCCTTGCAACATTATAACACAGCTATCCATGACCTCAGGACTATGACCTCCCCTGAGCGAAGTCCTGTCATACTGCTGGTGTGTCTGCTGTTTATCACTATTGAATTCCTACAAGTCAACCGTGAAGAGACGGTAAAGCACTTGAAACACGGATTCCAGCTTCTGAAAAGCACAATCAGGGACTATGCCTGGACTAAGGAACACTTACTGCCTCTGTTTCGACGATTGAGCATCTACGCTTTCCTGCACGCGACCGATCCTATAGACTTTCCCAATCTGGAAGGTCTCGAGCATCCCATTCCCAGCAGCTTTTCAACATTTTATGACGCCCAAAGAATGGTTGACGACATCTTCAGCCGCACCATGCGGTTGGTGCGGCATGGCGACCCTTATAGAATATACCCGGAAGAACACCAAATTGTGCCGCCTGACCTACTCGATGAGCAAGCCAGTCTTGCGTCATCACTAGATCAGTGGAAGATACTATTTGATGCATTTGAAGCCCGGCCCGCATCACCACCGAGCGAGCCTCTTCCCGGGCAAGAGACTCTAACAACGGCGTTACGATACGTCATTGTGTCACGATATGAGTGTTGCAGAATATGGCTGAACACGGCGTTTGGTGACAAAGAATACGACTACGACAGTCACTTGGCTGTATTCAAAGCGATGTCCACAGAAGCAGGGATAGTAGATCCGGAGGTCCTTGCGACTTTTGAAGGGTCTCCTTATTTCACATTCGACACCGGCTACCTTCCTTCAATCTCACTAATTGCAACGAGATGTGCGCATTTGGAGGCGACATTAAAAAATCTTAGACTGAAGCCACTTCCAGGCCTCCCGAGAGAGAATATGTGTCTGCTAGCCCAGGCCGGAGATTGTCTGTGCGAAGCGTTACCAGCATCTTTACGGAACCTTAGTCGACTGGAGATTGCGGAGTCCAGTAATACTTGATTCTACTTAGAGAGTTCTACACATATATGAAAATGACCGTCTAGTAAAGCATCACGCTGTCCGCAATGTGCCTTTTTCCGGTTACTGCACTGGTGGATGTCCATCCAGGACCCACGAGTTGATTAGTGAGGCAGACTCGGCCGGCAGGTCGAATGGTGCCAAGTGACCAGAGTTGAATATCTCGGCATAGGTGAGCTCTTTGTAAGACTTCCACCTGCCAGCTACCTTAGCGTCATGGTACCAAAGAGTCATCTCTCGAAAGCGGAAGAAGGGGTGTCCGTGCCATGCCAGTCCCTCGTTGACGAGCCGCCGCATTCCAGCTGCATTGCAGTATAAATCTTTGTCGCCCACGTATATGAGAACGCGAATCCCCTGTAAGAGTTTTCAGTAAGTTTCGATACAGGCCTTGTTCTGTCCTTGGGCTATTTACCTCATCGAGAAGCCTGTTGACGTACTCATCGCTGGACTTCCACAAGTCACCCACGCTCTCCCATTGCTTGAGTATTTCGTACGAGATTCCCTCAAACGAAGCATCTTCGTTAACTCCGAGGGCAACCTTTACCTTTGTCTGGTTCAAAAAGGCGTCAATGTGGCCTAGCTCGGCGTAGCATTCTTCCGAAGGACCATCACCACAACTTCGTCTCCAGTCATATGGGTTGCGCCTCAATTTGTCGACAACGTAGCCGCTCATGGACGAACATTTCTCGTGTGTTTCGATACAAGCTCGGGATGTCCATCCTTCATCATCGCCTGTGCCTTCGCAGACACCTAGATTCTGCTCGCACCAAAGGTTGAGTGGGGCCCATTCGATGCACTGTGAGGTGCTTAGCAGACTATCAGGCCCGGAACAAAGCGCTTCGAAAGTCCCTGGATTCTGAATACGAAGTCGAATTAATCCGTTGCCAATGAGAATGCCCTTCAAGTTGATGAGTGGGATTCGCGAAGGTAGGCGGACCGGTGAATGATCCCCTGCCCAATGATGTTCGTTGTTTTGAACCGAGAACTCTGAAGCAGCAGAATGGAGGTCAACATTGGGGGAGTTTATGTCGTGAGAATTTGCCTGATTGTCAAGTATTGTGGAAGCCAGAGCCGGCACCCACGATCCACCATAAGACTCTCCAGCGATATAGAAATCAAGGCTTGAGTATTGAGGGAAGGCGATCATGAGTTGACGAAGGAATCGATCCATCGTTTGAGATGCTTCTTGCAGACCATTGGGTATCTTGGATCCCGTCGAATAGCCGACACTTACTGGCTGACTAGAGTTGAACCATGCAAGTATCAGTCAAGCATCTTTGAGTGTAAAAAACATGATTCCCAAGATCAAGATGGTATCCAAACGACAATACTCAACTCACTCGACAAAGATCAAGGTTGCATTCGTGTTCCAACCGTGCGGGTTATCGATGGTGTACCCGCCCTCAGGCGCGATGCGACAGGGTCCCAACTCCATCAGGTTGCCATAGCCAGTAGAAGACGCTCCCGGGCCACTGGATATATTCGAAGACAAAGTTAGCAGGGAGATTGGTTTTGGCTCGAGACGGCTAGAAACACTGACCCAGACATCCATAATATTACGGGGTCATGAAAAGGACGATGCTTGCTTTCAAAAAGCCAGAAGAACAGATGACTCTCATCATCGCCATCAGTTGTATCGACAAAGCCCGCGACGCCGGGAGTTGAGCTGTTGCATACACTAGCTGTGTCGGACCCGAGCCTGAGGGAGAATGCTGGGATGTCAGCCGTGGCGGGGAAATGTTTTGCGGTGGAGCCGGGTGACCTAGATTGGGTTGGTGAAGCAAGGCTTTGGCTAACGGATACCAGTGGCAATGATAGATATTGGAGGCATGATACTGAGAATCTAGATCGGTGAAGCATTTTGACAGTTTTGATGTTTGAGACACTCAGATGCCATGAAGAAGTTGGATGAATCGCTCGATACCTTTCGACTCGTTTTCTGATACAGCGCTTTTGATGACCCGAATAGGCAAAGTGCGGGATTCCCGATCGAGTTGTCGGATCCCTAGCGATAAACACCTACTATCAGTGGACCCATGGCAGAGATGCTTCTAAAGCGCTTCTAAAGGTTAGACCTCTCCAATGCTCTAGTTGTTATACTGAGTTGTGCGCAAAGATATAGAGAAACTAATCGAGAGGTCACGTATGTAAACTTCGAGGCCTTCCATTTGAGCAATGGGATCCGCCGGTTAATCACTTTCATCAGCTTCAAGGGTCACCACAACATTCAATGTCAAGGAAGGAGAAGTGTTGGTATCCCTGTTACAGGGTAGTTAGTTCGAACCGTAGGTTAACAAAGAGATTAATTAAACTATATAAATTTCTATATAAGTATAAAAAAGAGGTTCTAACCGTAAGTTAAGCTAATTACGATAATTATAAATAGGGCCCCTAATTAGCCCCTACGTAGTTAGTTATATACTATAGTTAAATTAGACTTTTAATTTAATACTAACTTTTTTTTTTTTATTAATTTACTTATTATAATTAAAAATATAATTTAACCTTAGGCCCATCCGCTAAGTCGTCTCCTTTTCCCCCTTTTTTTTACTTTTTTTATATAACCTATTTTTCTATTTATATATTAACTTTTCCGCTACTTATAAATTACTCTAACCCCTTATTAAGTTCTATCTTTATAAAAGCGTTAATAAGGTTATTATTATTATTAATTTAATAAATTTTAAAAATCTTATGCCTTTTATATAATTACTTAAGGGTTATAATATTAATTATAAGCCTCTTTTCCTTTATCGTTTTTAATTTAATAAAGTATTTATATAGTAAGTAAGAATCGGTATAAATAACTATTAGGATTAGTAAAAAGTTAAGTTAATTAATAATCCTCCTTAGTATTATTAAAATTACGTAGGTAAAGTTAATATTATTAATTATATTATAAACTTTTAATACTAATATACTTCTTATTACTTACTTATTTTTAATTAACGAGTAGTAAACTATATTATTATATATAATAAATATACTCTTATTTATACTTTCGTTAGCTAAGATAATAATATACCCTAATTATAAAATAAAGTCGTCGTTATTCATAAATAATTTATTAATAAAGATATAAAACTTATTAATAATAAGGTTAATTAAGTAATAAACTAAGCCTCGATTAAGATTTATTTATTACTATTTAAGCTACTTATTAAATACCTCGATATCTTATTTATTTAGTTCTATAGCCTACGCTACTTTAGTATAGTTAAAAGTTACCTCGGGTTAGTATATATTTATAATATATACCCCTTACGTAAGCTTAGCTTTATATTACTTTTTAATATTAATTATATTTAAGTTAATAAAAGTAATTTTCTTACCCTACTCTTTTTATTAAAAAATAATAATTTCCTTTTTAATTATAAAAATCTTATTATTAAATACTAATAAGTTATTTATTATAAGGACTTTTTTTAGCTTTATTATAAAGCCCGCTTTTTAAAGCTCCTTATCCTCTTTTTTTATAAAGTTAATATCGGATAGGCCTAATACATTATCGGTCTATATTCTAATAATCCTAAATTAGTTACCTTCGTATTTAAAGATTAATAAGCACGGGTTATATATAAATATAATTATTAATAATTAATTAATATAAAAATCGTAGTATATAGTTTACTAATAAGTACCCGATTTTATAAGTCTATATAGTAATTTAAGTACTTCGATAATTATACTTTTTAAGTACTTATTAGCTATTTCCTTTAGTAAATAAGCTAGGATTTTCCTTATAAGCCCTATAACTAATTAAGTATAGGCCTAAGTAATATTATAGCTCTAAATCTTATATCCCTTTTTCTATAATAATATTATTAATACTATTATTAATCGTTAGCTATAGCGCTATACTATAAGTAATTAAGTAAGTAGCGTCGCTTTTTTAACATTACTATACCCCTAAATTATATACTTAGATTTCTTATATAGTTAGAGTATTCTTTTTCCTTTAGTTTTACGCACTATTCGTAATTTAAATATATAAAGACTTTTATATTTTTTGAAGTTATAAAAGATAAATTAATAAACCCCTCGATCGTATAGAGTATTTACTTTAATAAAATCTAATCCCTTATATAGCTTTCTAATAGTTTTAATAATACCTTCCTTATATAGTTTAATTACTAGCTCGTAATTAGTTTTCTCTTTTACTATATAAAAGGTATTAATTACCTCGTTATTAGTAATAAATTACTGCGTTAGGGCTTAATATTATAAAAGATTACGACGTCTTATTAGTAGTATTAGTACCTTTTTAGTAATTTTCTTTTTCTTATTATTTATTAATACTATTACGACGATTTTATTAAAAATAATTTCTTATACCTCTATTATAGGTTATATAGTTTCCCCTAGCTCTTTTTCTTTTTATAAATTAGAAATTACTTCTATAAGATCTATATAATATAGTTTAATTACGGTAATAAATACTTTAAGTAGCTAGTTATAATCTCTTATAACTATATAAGAGCGCTCGTTAATAAAAATTAATTTATATAGCCTAGCCCACTACTAAGTAATTTTATACTAAACTCATATATCTAAATTTAGGGGCATATTTAAATTAGCCCCTATATTAGGTTTATTACGTATAATAATTACCTCGTTAACCTACTTTCTTATACTTACCTCGCATAGTACCCGTATTATTCTTTTAACTACTCGGGCTCGTTAGCTTATATTTAATAATAATAATAAGGCTAAAGTCGTTTTTAAATATACTTTAAATATTAATAGTATTAATATAAGCCTATTAAGCCCTATAGTATCGTTATAATACTTAAGTACTATTTAGAAGTATTTATTATTAGTAAAATTAGGATTTTCTTTTTTAATAATTCTAAACGCCCTTTTTAGTTACTAATATACCCTTTTTACTTTTCTAATACTATAGTACGCTTTTATAAGTACGACTTTTAGCTATATATTATAGGCCTTCGTATTTTCCCTAAATTCTATTAACTTAAAACTCGTACTAGCGTTAGTTTTAATACTATTTAGCGGTCCTTAGTATATATTAATTTAGTATTTTTATAGGGCTATTTATACTATTTTTATTTATAAATCCTATAAAAATTACCTTACTTAAAATAATATAGCCTCGTTAATTATATATAGGACCGGTCGACTATTTAAATAAAAAATATTAATAACGATTTCCTAATTAAAATAAAGCTTATTATATAATTTAAATTTAAATTTATATAGGCTCTACGTATTTATTTAGTATTAATAATATACTTTTATTAATTACTCTAGCGCCCCTATTTTAATATTATTATTACTTAATTACTTTAAGAGGCTATATAGCCTCGTAATTAATAAGTACCCGAATTTATAATATAGTTATCTAAGCTTATTCTCTATTAAGTAATTAATTAATTTTATATTATTAATAAGCTTTATAAACATATACTCTTATTATTATTTAACTATTTTAAAATACTTATTACTAAATACTTTATTCTTCGTATTATTAAAAATAATACTTAGTCGATTTATATTTTTTAAATATAAGAGAAATAGGGTATTAATAAGTAAAATATAAAAAATTATTATTCCGAAGTACGTCTCTACTTTTACTATACCTAGGGTAATAATTTCTTTACCTAAGCTAAAGCTAATTCTTATAATACCTATTATTAATATATTAAGCGTTAATAATACGATTTTTTATAGTGCTTAAAATTACCCCTTTCCTCTTATTAACTATTATAATACCCTAGTATTTAGGATAATCCTATAGAAATTATCTAGGCCGTACTTTTTATTTATATAAAATACCTATACGAGCTTAGTATTTAAGTAATTTAGGTAGTATAAAAAAGACCCCTCTAGCTACCCTTAGAATTACTTAGTACCGTATTTCTTCTCTTTAAATATTAAAAAAAGTAATATCTTCTCTTTAAATATTAAAAAAATAAAATTCTACTTTATTAAATTCGTCCTTTTATCTACTTCTATATCTACTATTTAAAGGATTTTCCCTTATTATTTATAAAAAAAAGCCTATTTATTAAGAGCTTTTACTACTTTTTATTTATTTAGCTTTATATATCCTCTAGAAGCTAATAATATAAAAAAAGAGTAGTTAATATTATTAATTTCGTTATAATCTAATTTATTAATATAGGGGGCGAGATCTTCCTCGTTTTCTAAATTTCTTATAAAGGGTAAATATTCTAAGCTACTACTTTAGTTATTATTACTAAGTTCTATACCCCCGGATCTATTTTTATATATAATAAAGAATTAGTTAAACTCATAAGGGCTAGTTTTATTATTTATTACCCTTAACTTTTTATACTATTTATATAATTTAATACGTTCTTCTTTAAAGTAGTTACTTAACTAATATCTATCCTTTTTATAAATAAAATATTACTTTTTTTATTACCCTATTTATAAGTTAAATTTTTACTTATTTAATAAATTTAGGCCTCCTTATTAATAATTACCGTACCTAGTCTCTCTTTCTTTTTTATTATATATCTAATCGACCTAATACTATTAATAAGGACTATTATATATTTAAAAATAAGTTTAGTATAGTATTTTTACTTTAATATTAAAGCTAGATCTTAGCCTCGAATAGAGCGTCTCGTAGTTTTTAAGTACTTAGTAAAGGGTTATTTTTATTTTTAATACGTATTAAATTACGGTATAAAAATACTTAACTTTTCGCTCGTTAATCCCCTTATTTAGCTATATTATAAAAGGGAACTCGAGGTAAGTTAGAACGCTACTATATTAGCCTAATTAACTAAAGACTTAATATAAAAAGGGAAAAAATAAAATAGTAAGTAGAAGTTAGCGAGCTAGCCCTTTAGGCCTAGCGGTCTAGCTCGTTACGTAACTACTAAGAGCTTAGCTTTATAGCCTAAGGCTAAGCTACGGGGCCCCTAGGGCCCTAATACTTATTATTATAATATTACCCCCCCCTCTATACTAAAGGGCGCTATTTATAACGCTAAAAAATAATCCTTTAAATTACCTCTTAATTTAGTAAATCTATAGCTATAATTACTACTATCGTATTATTATTATCTTATAATAATAATAAGTTATTAACTATAGTAGTTTTTATTTATAAATCTAAGTTCCGTAACGGGCCCTTAATAATTAAGTATTAGTAATAAAATACTTAGAGCGCTATTAATATATATTAAAAGCTCTTTATATCGTACTAAGTTAGATTTATATTATACCCTTTTTAATCCGCTTAGTATTATAACTTTCCTTTATATAAATATAACTTAATAACTTTAAAAACCTCGTACTCTAGCTTATTATTATTATTAATAATTAGTAATAGTAGGTCTTAGTTCTACTTAAGTAATAAGTCGTTAATAACCTTCCTTAGCTTACTTAAGTAAAAAACTAAGTATACCCGGCTATTTATTAATAATTTTATAATCTATATACCCCCCTAACTAGCGCTAATAATAAGCTATAATCCGGCCTACGGCTATTATAACTTATTTATATTAATAAACTTCTAATATAAAATATTAATAAAGACCCGATCTCTTAGCTTTAAGTCGTCTAGGTACTAGTAGTAGTTAGTATACTTCTTATATTATACTTAAACAGCTTTTATATTACCCCTAATAGTCTCCTAGGCCTCGTATATCCCTCAGGCTATATACTACGCATTAGTATAGTTTAGCTTCTCTTTTATAAAGCTAAATTAGTAAGTTTACTTAGACTAGTTAAAAAAAAGCCGTAGCTAACGGCCGAATTTTACTTTATATAATAATAGCCCCGTAGTCTCGCTAAGCTAAGTAATATAAATAAAGTTAACTATAAGTAGTATATTACTCTAATTATCCTAGTACTAATTAACTAGTAATCTTAACTACTATAAGATATACTAGTTTAGTACCTCTATTTAACTATCTATTTATAAATAGTCCGCCGTTAATAATTATAACTTAACCCTATAAATCTTATAAAGCTCCCCTTAAAAATCGGAAATAAATTAGGGACCTTGGTCTAATATAATAATCTCTAATAAGCTAAAAATAAATAGTACCCGCTTATAAAATATTTAGCTTATATCTTTTATTATAATAATTTTATAATAAAAAATAAATATTACCCTTTTACCTAAGCAGTTTACTACTACCTAAATATTATTAAATCCTTTCTAATTAATAAGGATAGTTATAAAGTCCGTAAAAATATACTACTACGGGTAGTCGGGTACTAAAAGCGGTCTTAGCTCCCCTAGGAGCTTATTACGCGGTTTTTATAATTAATAATAAGTATAGTAGTTTTATACATACTAATAAGCATCCGCTATTAAACCCGGCTAGTAATATTACTATTTAATTATTTTTATAACCTTATTATACTCTAAATAAATAAGGAGCTTCTACTTATAAACCTTATAAATAATTATAATATAAAGGTTCTCTTTTTTAAGTATTATAAGCTTCTTATTTATTACTAATAATCTATTATTTTAAATAAACTAATACTTGCGCCCTTTAGTAACTAATACTTATATTAATATAAAGGACGCTATAATAAGGTCTCTATTAAACTTTAAAATCTTTTTTATTAATAAATACCCCTAGAGTTCGTCCTCTAGTATAAATAAGCTAATTATAAGTTATAATTAATTAATAATAGTACTTAATAGTGCTCGTAACTCTATTATAATATTAGAGAATAGTAATTCTAATAATAAAAAGACTTATATCTTATTAGCCTTTTTTAGTACTTACTAAGTACGAATATCCTCCGTTTTTTATAATAAAGCGTTAATTAGTACGTTCTCCTTCCCTAAGTAATAATAAATTTAAAAATTAAAATCCGCTAGCGTACTAGCTTAGTAAGCTTACTATAAGTTAAGTAGGTACTTAATTATAAAAAATAGTAATAGTTAGTAATCTATAATAATATTAAACTTATATTTATAACTCATAAGTTCTATATACTATTCCTTAAAATAGAGTACTATTATTAGTATTTCCTTATTATAAATAACGTAATTAAGCTTTATACCGCTTATAGTCTTTAAATAAAAAGCTACTAAGTACTATAGCCCGTTATCCTCCTACTTTTATAATAATACTCTAGCACATACTAAATTAAAAATATTAGTTTTTAGTTATATTAATAGCTCTAGTTTAAAGTAGTAAAGGATAGGCGCCGACGTTAGTACTAGCTTTATAACTTTAAAAGCCGTCTTATAGTTAGCGCTAAAGTTAAAAAAAACTCTCTTATTTCTTAATCTCGTAAAGGGCCTAGCTAAGTAGTTATAATCCTTTATAAACCTCTTATAAAAATTATAAAACCTAAAAAAAAACTAAATATCTTTAAGTAATATAAATAGCTTTTAGTCTCTAATTATAAAAACCTTCTTTTTATTAAGCTATATACCCTTTATAAAAACTACGAAGCCTAAGTACTTTATAAAAATAATACTAAACTCGTACTTCTTAATATTTACTTATAAACCCGCCTTTTATAAATAGTCTAATACTTTAATAACGTACTCCTAGTACTAAAGGGGGTCGTTAAAAAAGATTAGGATATTATTTATATATATTATATAAAAGTTATTTAAGTACTCTATTAGTATCTTATTTATATATTATTAATATATAACTAGCTTATTATAAAGCTTAAAGAGTATTACTTTATACTTATATACCCTATAATAAGTTCTAAACGTCGTTAAGTCCTTAGAGGCTAGGTTGAGGTAAATATAATAAAAAGCCTACTTAATATTTAGTTTAATAAATACCTTTACTCTACTTAGCCGCACAAAGGTCTCGTTAATAAATAGTAATAAGTAGCGGTTTTTTTTTATAACTTTATTAAGTTTATAAAAGTTAATATAAAAGTATAAACTATTATTATATTGTTTTATAAATAGTGTTAGTAATATAAAAAGGGTATTACTTAGCTTAATAAATCCCTTTTATAAGTACTTTAATAAATAGGCTCTTATAGCCTCTAGCTCCGGTACTAACTATTTATATAAAAGGTAATAAGTTAGCTTTTCTTTATTACTATTTAGGAGCTCGATTTTATAATTATATAGCTTATAAAACACTAATATATTATTAACTACCTTACTAAAGACGTCGGTCTAGGGCTATAAGTACTTTAGTAAGTTCGTTATTATAAAATCATAATTAACTTAGTTATTATTATATAGAGGGTCCGCCTCCTCCTTCTTATCCTCTATAATATAATCTAGCTTATAAAATAATATAAAGCTTATTTTAATATCGTTCTACTATAGGTTCCTTTTAAATATAAGAGTATTAATAAAAATAATATCTATTTATATTATTACTAAGTATAATTACCGCCGCGCCCTCTCTATAGGGGTAATAATAGTATTATTAAGGGCGCGTTCTATTTTCTTTATATTTTTAGCCTCGTTTAACTACTATATCTAACGGGCTATCGTCTTTAGTAAGTATAATAATATCCTAATTAGTATACCCTTTACCCGCTATTATTAGAGCTTTTAGTTATAGTAGGTTATATTTATTTCGAATAAGTCCTACTACTAATTAGTATCGATTTAGTATTATATATTAATAACTTCCGGGGTATATAGGTCCTCGATATTTCTAATAATAATAAAGGGCGTCTCTTATAATAATAAGTCCTTAGGCTATATTAGCTATTAGTAATAAATATTAAAGTTCACCCCGTAATATTTAAACTACTTCTATTCTAAAATTAAGTTATAGCGGCCTATATTAAGCTAAAAAGGGGGTACTTTTAAAAGGACTTATTAATTAATATATAAATTAGTAGTCTATACTACGCTAGTATTATCTAATCGCTCCTTATTAAACTTAGTAATAAGAATTAAGCATAGTAATTTATAAAATAGGGCCGCACAGAACTATTATAATAAAGGGGTTACGTAGTTATTTATAAATCTATACTTATTAGCTCCCGTATTAAATAAGGCTCTTAAGTAAATTCTATATTTATTAAATACTAATATAAGCTCTATTTTAAGGGGCTAACCCCTTATAAAATCCTATAAGTTTACTAAATTAATTACTAATCTTCTATCCTTTTTATATATATCCCCTAGCTAAGAATTTACTTTTACTAAGGGGTTTAGTTTTCTAAACCCGACTCTATTTTAATAAGGCCCGTAATAGTATTAATAATAGCTATAGTAATCTTTAGCTTCTTAGGGCAGTTCTTAAAAACATATCTAGTATTACTATAAATAAAATAAGCACTACTATCCTTAAGCTTCTAATATAGGGCTTTAGGGATTATTTTATAAGTAAAAATACGGCCTTAGTCCTATTTAGTACCTCTAGTACCTCTATTATTTCCGCTATTTCTATTACTTTTACTTAAAGTTTAATAAGTTTAATTAAAAACCTTAACTACGTAGTCCTCTATAAAAAAGGGCTATATCGCGTTAACTAACTAAGTAACGTACTTAATATATTTTTAAAAAATAGCTATATTATTTAAGTATTTTAATATAGCCTAGTTATAAAAATATATAAGTAGCTTATTATAAAAACGGCGCTTTTATTAAAACTCTAAAAGCTTATTAATACGCGCGAGCTTAGTAAATATAGAGCGCTTTTAATAAATATTTTTAAATATAATTATAAGTATATCTAGCTTATAGCTAGTATTATTTATAGCGGTTAGGTTAGTATAAGCCGACTTAAGCTCGTAAAATAACTACTTAGCTATAATAATCTTATTAAAAATAAGTATTAAATATATAAACTCCGTAGTACTACTTCTAATTTTATTAATAATATACTCTAAGTAGTACTTATTAATATTATAATTAATATTCTCTAAGCGCTTTATAATATACTAAAGCTAGTAATTAAACTTAAGGTTAGTATTATTATTAATAAAAACGGGTATATTAAATATTTTTTAAGAGCTATAGGGGACGGGATAAAATAAGGCTAAAATAGTTTCGTAGCTACTCTACGTCTCTAAATATACTAGCTACTACTCTAGGGCGCTAAAAATAATAATATTTTAAATAAAACTAGCTTAAGAGCCGTTCTTTAATTACTCTAATCTCTTAGCTATAACTATATTATTAATATAAGCTTAGGTAAGGGCTTTTTTTATAATATAGAGCTTTATAATAGTAGTATATATAAAGTCGAGGTTCTTACGAGTTATTATATATAAGTACTTAGTACTATTACTTAACTAGTTAATAATAAAAGCTAGGACCTACTCTAGTTAGTACTAAGTAATATATATCTTTAGCTATTATTTAATTTATTTAAATAAGGTCTTCTTATTATTTTTAAAATATAGCTCTTAAATAAAGTCGAGGTTAATACTTTACTTAGTATTCTTTTTAAAAAGGATATTATTATAAATATAAATAGGTAAAATAAGCTAGTTAGTTATATTACTAAAGTACGCTAAGTAATTAGCCTAAGTAATAAAGGGTAAGAAGCGCTTTATTAACTAGTTAAATAGCATAACCTCGGGGTTAATAACTAAGAGCTTAGCGCTTTTATTAGGGCCTAGGACGCTCTATTAGGACTTATAAAAATAATAACTTTATTAAAAACCGTTAGTATAAAGGGAGACCTAGCCTCTCTAGCTATATTCTCTAACTATTACGTTTAATAAAGGGGGTATATATTTAAAGAATATTAATTATACTACTCGTATATAATTAATTCGGTTAACTATTACTTAGCTCTTTTATACGCTTTTTTAATAAAAATAGCTAGTTAGTATAGTAAGTAATTAATTAATTAAATTATTATTATTCCGTTTCTAAAGAATAGTTAATTAAGTAACGTTAAGTAGTATTATAAAAGGGAACTTAAAATAAGTTAGAACGCTACTATATTAGCTTAATTAACTAAAGACTTAATATAAAAAGAGAAAAAATAGAATAATAAGTAGAAGCTAGTGAGCTAGCCCTTTGGGCCTAGTGGTCTAGCTCGTTACGTAACTACTAAGAGCTTAGCCTCGTAGCCTAAGGCTAAGCCACGGGGCCCCCAGGGCCCTAATACCCACTGCCGTAACAGCTAGGTCTTTACTAGCTTATTAATTTGATTAATAAGCTCTTTAAAGATTTCTATTCGTAATTTACTTTTTATTATCCTAGTTATAAATATAAAAAAAATTACTTATAACTTAGATAGGAGTTCTAAATTCTTATTATAAGTCTCGAAGCGGCTTCGGATTATATTAATAATACTAAAAGAATTATTCTAATTAAGATTATATATTACTTTATAATAATAATTAAAAGCTTTATTTATAAGTATAATATTAATTACTAAATAGTACTAGTGTTCCCTAATCCCGACTTTTTTATAGTAATTATAAAATATTATTAGGGTTTTTTATAAGACCTCGTACTTCCCTCTAAAATATAATTTCTTTTTTAAAAAAATCTTTTTAAAATCCGTAAATTACTTCGTATTTACTACTATATTTTTAATATTTATATATAATCCTTACGTTATTACGTATTATTAGTAACCTCGGGTCGTCTATCTCTTTTTTTATTAACTAATTAGCGCCGAATTTTATATTAATAATAATAACGAGCTATAGATTAAAATAAGTAGAATTATCGATTATTATACGTCTAATACTATATTTTACTTCTATATATTTTTTTATAATAATAGATTACTATTAGTAATTATAAAAAGGAAATCTAGGTTATTTACCCTTTTTCTAAATTCGTTAAAGTAATTATATACTTTATTAACCTATGCCTAGTTTTATAATACGAATTCTTTTTTTATAATTATCGTTATTAAGATTTTATATAATTCTTATAATTATAATTACGCTAGTAATACCCCTCATTTATAAAAGAATTTATTAACTAATTTTATAATTCTTAGGCTTATACTTACGAACTATTCGTCTAGTTAATAATTAAAGTTATTTATAATTTTATAAAATAGGGGTTACCCCTATAGCCCCTTTTTCTTATAAACCTTAGTTAAATAAATTAATATTACGTTAATTTACTTACTATTAGGCTAATTTATAATCCTATATATTTACGTCCTTTAATAATCTAAGTTAATATTTACTTATTTATAAGGGATTAGGATTCTATTTAAAATTAGGTTTCTTTTTTTTCTCCCTTACCCTAACTTACTAAGGGTTATACTTTAGTTTATACTTATATTAATAATCGCTAGTATATTTAATCTTAATTAAAATATATTTAATTTACGTATTAATTATAATAAATTTATACTCTTATTATTTAATAAATTTATTAGGGTCTAGGTAATTCTTACTTTTTCTTACTATCTCGCTACTACTCTCGTTTTTATTATTTTTAGTAATTATTACTACCCCTCTAAATTATTAATTATTATTCTTACTAAGATCCTCTTTTTTATTTAGTATAAAAAAATAAGTTTTAATAATTCTTTTTTTAATAATAATAATAAACGTTTATATTACTATAAGAAGATATAATAATTAGTCTTAGGATCTTTATTAATTACTAATTTTTACTATTTTATATACTTTTTACTTCTTAAGCCTCGTACTCTTTATAATTTCTAAATTACTTTCTTCTTTAACTTATTTTTTTTAAAATAGTATTTTAAAAAAATAGTTAGAAATAAATATTAAGTAGCTTATAAAGGAGCTAAATAGGCTATTAAGAGCTAGATAAGTAATTAAGTATAATTAGTAAAGTTAAGCCCTTTTTTTTATAAAATTAAGGATTTAAAGGGCTTATTAAAAATATTTATTACTTCGTCGCTCGTACTAAGTAAGAATAGATATTTTAAAGATCTTTTTTTTTATTACTTTTTAATACCCTATTTTATATTTTTTAAGTAGTTTTTTTTATAGCTTAATTATTATTAAGTAATTATTACTTATTAATAATCCCTTTTATTACTTAGTTAATTTTTTAAAATTAGTAATTTTATATTAGGAGCTAGTATAAAAAAGGAAGCTCCTTAGTAACCTTTTAAAAAGTTCTTTTTTTTTCTCCTTAGAGCTATATTTTCTTAGCCTTTTTTTAGGCTAATTATTATTTTAATAAGAGGTTATAAAATATTTTTAAAATAGCCGCCTTTTTTTTAAGTTAGTTAACCCCCGATACTCGCTATACTTATACCTTAATACTATTAAGACCTCTAAATCCCCTCTTCTCTCATTAAACCGTCCCTTATATTATATTTTTAAATAATACTTAGGGAGTAGTTAAGGGAGCTATAAAGAGATTATTTAAATTATAAGCTTAAAATTATATTTATAAAATTTTTATAATAATAAACTTTTTTATATATTATAAATTTTTTAAATTTATAATCCCTATATAAGTTCTTACTATACTAACTAAGAATATTTATATTTAAAAACCCTTTTTTTAAATTATATAGTACTCTTTTATATTATATTTATTAAGCTCGTTCGTTATATTAATTAATTAAATAAGTAGTTATTATATAAGTATTTCTTTTTATTAATCTAGCTAGTTAATTTCTAATTACGGGCTAGTTATAGAAAAGTTATTTAGTAAAAAAACTAGTTAAAGTAATAGTAAAAGACTAGTTACTTAAGTAGTTTTATTAATTAATATAGTTTAACGTAATAAACGTTAACTTTTTATAAGTAATAAAGGGCTATAATTACTTAATTTTATATAATATTTAAAAATTACTTCCTTTTTTATTTATTTTTATAAAATTAATTAGTACGAATCTCCTATCCCGTATAGTATTAAAAAGTTATCTCTTTTATATAATAAGATACTTTACTAATTTATAATAATAGAATTTAATTACTAATTAATATTAATATTTTTATTATAAGGTAGTTAGTTCGAACTATAAGTTAATAAAGAGATTAATTAAACTATATAAATTTCTATATAAGTATAAAAAGGAGGTTCTAACTATAGGTTAGGCTAGTTATGATAATTATAAATAGGGCCCCTAATTGGCCCCTGCGCAGTTGGCCGTATGCCGCGGTCGAATTAGACTTCTAATCCGACAAGAAGAGAAAACCCGTGTTAGGTCCTACAGAGATGTTTCGTAAAGGTCGTGTCCATCATCATTCATAAATTTCAAGCAGTGGCACCTGCAGCCTCGCCATCAACGATCAAGCTTGAGGCCTCCTCGTCATCGCTTGGCTTGACGAGCTTGATGGAAACCTCGGGGTCTCGAGCATAGACACGCAGGCCCAAGACACAGACAGCGTTCCATGGAGATCCAGTCAGCTCGTCTTCGTCATCCAAGACAGTGGATTCAGCATCAGAGTCTGAATCAGAAACCTCTTCCTCCTCAGCAGGCGCTTCCTCAACAGGCGTCTCATCAGCGACGTCTTCGGCTTTAGATTCAGCGATGGGAGTCTCCTCGGCTGGCTTTGACTCCTCAGACTTCTTCTCGCTCTCATCGCTTTCGGGTTTCTTCTGTTCAGTTTTGTTCTCCTTAGGCTCCTTCTCATCATCCTTCTTTGGCTCCGGGGTCGGGCCATCGCCAGGCTTTGACGTATTTACGTTCGCCGGCTTCTCTGCCTCAGTGGGCTGAGCTGACTCCTTAACCGCGATTGCAATCGAATCGCCCTCCTTCTTTTGATCCTTGTCTTCGGACTTCTTCCCTTCCTTCCCGACAGCGTCCTTGGTATCCTTCTTTTCCTCAGTCTTCTTGCCCTCATTCGCGAGGTCAGACACAACCTTGGCGGAATCCTCAAGCGCCTTCGCCGCTATACCGAGCGCCTTTTTCTGCTTTCTTCTTTTCTTTGCTTTCTTGCTCTCCTTCTTCTGCTTCGCTTCAAGCTTCTTCTTCTCTACGAGCTCGTCCTCGTTCCGAACACCACCCTTGGCGTGAGCGATATCGTACTGCAAGCCTACCTGTCGCAATTTCTGCGGGTTGCGTTCGGCATACTCCTTCACTACTTCCTCAACAGGCTTGATTGTGCTAACGTCGCCTTCGCTGTTGCGAACGGCTGTAATCTTAGGCAGAACCTCGTAGATGCCTGGCTCTAGGTCGACCTCGCAGCTCACCGAGCGATTCTCCCATTTGTGCACAGGTCGGACGCGGCAAATCTGCTCTGGCTCAGGGGCATCCGCCTTTTTCTTCTCTCCGTCTTTGGACTCATCGCTGGCCACAGAGGTTGTAAAAGCAGCTTGCTGAAGGACGAAGTGTAGTTCGAACCAGTACTGTCCCTCAAATCCGTGGAAGTAGCGGTCGTCGAGCTGCGTCAGGACAATTACGACCATGCCCGACTTTTTGACCTCCACAACGAACTTGGTCTGGAGGAAACCTGTCACCCAAGATACATTGGCGGAGGTCCACTGTTGCACGACGGTCCACTTGTCGTCAAACAGGCGCGTGCGGTGGATGTACATAAAGGTCGAGAGCATATCCTGGTACGACATCCAGAAGACGCCATCATCGCCAAAGGTGTGATTCATGCGCTTAAGCCAGTACGGGGTCCATTCTTTGGAGCCGTCGGACCACGGCCCGTTCCATTCGCCGACACCACCATCGGACCGTTCGCCCCAAGGGTTCCTGTTGGTTCAAGTGTCAGAGCAAGGCAAGATACTGAGACTCTAGGAGCAAATCTTACCGGATCTGAACGAGGCGAACCTTCTTGCCGTCCTCGTCAACCTCCTCTCGTGACTGTAGGATAGAGTATGCGTGCCCCAACGCCAGGCCGCTCTTCTGCCAGTCCCACCCAGTCCCCATGGCAGCAAGGGCGAAGACAAACTCTCCATCAGAATTTACAAGCTCTTTCCACAACTTGTCCTTTCTCAACACGCGGTTAGTTGCGATTGTTGAGGTTACGCCACCTGTCATGTCCTCAACTCCCTCGCCGGGCCAGCCACCCGAGATGGCTTCATAGTCACCATGAACCTTGGCGTATGCCTTCTCGAGAAGCGGCAACCACGTCTCATTCTGATCATCGCAGCGAGCAAAGTAGAGAGCATCAGAGCCTGTCTGGTGCCTCTTCCTATGTAGGCGGGCCTTCTTGCCACTAGCATCGTAGACGTCTCCATAGTAGTCAAAGTCTGACTCGTTGAGGTAGAGATTGTCGTCAATGACTGTCGAAATCCACTCGCCATCGCGCTGAAAGACAAAACCGTAGACGCCACACTCTTCGTCGCGAGCAACGCAGACTTTCTCCATGAGGTCTTTCCGGTGCGCAATGGTGGCAACCGCGGCGAGCCACCAGCAGTCACCGTTAGAACCTTGCTTGATATCGGAAGACGAGTACCCGTTCATCGTGAATTGCGGCGAATCAAAGATCCAGTCAACGCGGTGGATTGAACCAGGGTTGTAGTACTCGCTTCCTCGGACGCCATGACGCTTCGAGACTTTGCCAGATCCCGACTTGGCTCCCTTACCGGCAGCTGCATTGGCAAAGGGATTCCAGATGTCACTGTCGCCCCCAAGAAAACGGCTCACAGCCGTGGGATCGATGGGGATAGTAGAGCTAGGACCCAAGATCTGCGCGGCGTTAAGTGTGTCGAGGCTGTTCTTCACATCCCAGCTGCTCACATACGGCACATCTCCCGCGGCGCCACTTCCGCCAGTACCCTGGTCCCCGTCACGGATAAGACCGTTAAGACAGTTCTTCTTAGGATCACGCTCAATGTCGAAGTCGGGGTCGGTGAACTTCTCATTCGTTCTTTCGCACTCTCGGATTATTCGCTTGACCTTCTCTCGGCACTCGCGAGCGGCCGCGTCATATGACTCCTGCGCATTGCGGGTGGAAGATGCCCCCTTCTCCTGGAAAGCAGGGAGGAGGGATGTGTAGAGGGCGCGAGGGAAGATGGATGTCACCTTCCCCGGGTATTTTGAGTGAAATTTGTCCCAGAAGTCAGACAAGGTTTCCTGGGGACTCTTCTTCGAGCGCTTCGTTGCTGGAGGAATGGGAGGCACTGGTGGTGGTGGATCGCCGTACGTCGCCATATTGAGCAGCGTCGCTGACTTGGGGTGTCAGAGCAGGTTAAATGACTAAATTGGTGTCTTACTTGTGTCGGCTCCCCTGGAGACAGGAAACGAATGACTGACTTGAACAATAGAATGGAGTTCATTTCGGCCATGCTGCTGGACTTAAGTAGTCGTCGCAGTCTGACGAGGATATCATTCACGCCTTGAAGGGTGGTGTGACAAGGCCTTGGTAAGGCTACGACCTACCTACTTGACCCGGCATCTAGTGCTGACGCACCGGCGATAGTTCCCGTGTACAACCGCGCATATGGGTGTTTAGGTGTGAGGCTGCCTAGAATCACGTTACTTGGATGTGACAATATTGAAATGCGAAACGAAACTGAACCAATTGTATGGGATCGTTGGTATGAAGGCGCCCTGGGTATCGGAACGGTCGGCTTGCTTGGCCGCATTCTGCAGAATATCGAACCGAACTTGCCCTGATATGCAGCGAATCGCCAGGGTTGAATCTGGCAATTCGTACTCCAAGTACCAACAGCACGCAGATTGGGGGCCATTCTGCCGCCGGGCTTCAGGGCCTAGTATCAGGTCGCATCATGGCGCCAATGACTTTAGCGCCGCGAGGTTAGGCTATGACAGCGAAGCATACGGCTGATCCCCAGGGTCGCTTTCTCGGTCACGCACGCCAGATAACAAGAGGAAAGGCTTGCTGTCTCATTCTAGCGAGGTAACTGTGAAAACCATAACCCCGCGCGATGAACTGGCGACTCTCACGTAAGACTTGGAACGCCATGCATGCATGAGATGCAGGCCGCTGTTAGTGCGTGTCGCTTCCCCAAGCATTTACGACCAACTCATTTTGAACTGGAGTAAACCAAACAGGGGTTCTGTGCAGACGGGAAGATGAAGCTGAAATTTGGGCTGCAGTCACAGTAATGATAGGTTCACTGCTGATCATTCTCATAGGGTATCATACTTGGCCAGACCTAAAGAAGTATTCAAGGTGATCGATATGTCACGTTGAATGATGAATGATACGTATGCGCACATCACAGGATAGGAAACTGAGTACATTAGACAGAAGCATCATTGAGTCCCAAATCAACTTAGACCTGAGACCGATGATTGGTGCATCGGCTGCTATACACGACAGGGAATCCGTTCTTCATCCATGGCGACACCGATGAGGAGCAACTCTGATGCTTGTTCTTCAAGAATGTCCTTCTCCAAATCGTTTATAAATCAGTGGTGATTGACCGCCCCTCTATCCTTTTGCAATTTCAGTGTCTTCGTCTAATTCGATGCATATCCAGGCTACTAATGGCGTGGAACAGATGTACACAGCCATGGTGACCAGTATCGCGAATGACGCTCGAAGGGCCTGCCTTTGCCATTGGTCGTGAAGCTCATTGTATATCATAATTACCTCAAAACTCGTACAGGCTTTAAAACTCGTCCGGCACAGATTATATCGAATACTGGGCTCCGAAAGGCTAGGCAGGTATTCGATAATTGTCTCTCATTAGAAGTTAAATATGTTGGCATCCGTAAAGTTCATTTGGAAGCTTTGGTGTGTACTCATGTTCTTGCTACGAGGTCTATGGCTGACTCATTTCCTTCGTCATGCCGCTCAATTAGGTGGATATGGTCAGGCTCAATGCTGAGTTAGCAAGAGCTACTTGCGGTACAAAGCAAGCACCTTCTGCCACAGGGTTGTGGCCTCCGGTTGAGCAATCGCTGTCTCTCCAGCTCCTCTGTGATCCGGCACGTCGATAACCTCGCCATCCAGACCCTTGTTGTTGGCGGCGTTCTGCTGCTTGCCCAGATAGTAGTTTGGCATAAAGAAAGAAGCAATAAGAGGAATACAGGACAAGCAGATGGCGGCGATCGTGATATGCCCGTTTACGATAGCGTAGGCGCGGATAGATCCTTGACGAATGGGATCATCGAACTGGTACTTCTTCAACGTCTTGATATTGCCGTAAATCTTCGCGATAACACTGTTGGAAACGCCGGGAAGTTCTTCACGCATCTGGTCAACCATCTGCTCCGTCCAGATGCTCGTTGCAACAGCGCTTCCGATACTGGATCCTAAGGTAGACCACAGAGTGATGATGGAAATGATCGAAGCAACGTCGTCGTGGGGAACAGACGCCTGTACACCAACACGCGCACCAACTACGTTGAGGGAAGATAGACAGAAGATGAGCTGCGCTGCTACGAGCCGAGCAGTATCTTGAGTCATGTTGCCGGTCGGTTGGACCAAGAGGCCGTAACCGAGAATCTTGGCCGCGGCACCGAAGACCATAAGGCTCTTGTAGCGATGAGTGCTGCGGTGAATGAGACCAACCACAGGGCCGACCAGGCAGAGCCCCATTGTAGTTATGCCCAAGAAGATAGTCCACTGGTAAGTAGTCCACTCTTTGATGATGAGGATGTATGATGAGAAGTAGGTATTGCGAACGGACGATGCCATTTGGTTGAAGGTGTGGATGATGACACCTACGATGAAGGCGCGGTTCTGTAAAATGCTCCTCGTCATGAGAGGCTTAGGAGCGAGAAATATCTCGAACAGGACGAAGATTATGAGAATGACGAAACCCATGACGATCATAGCGATCATGCTTGCGTTGGTCCATCCACCATCGGCGCTCTTAGCCAGTGTGATAGGCAAGAGAATCAGGGAGAAGGCAAAGCCAAGCAGGATGAGGCCAATGATGTCGATATCGATCATGCCCCGGTACGCAAGTTTGGCCCAGTACACCAAGTTCTTAGAGGAGGCCTCAGAGACACCGGTGCGAACGTTCTTGGAGTCGGCAATGGTTACCATGCCAGCCTTCTCTCCTCGACGCTGCATGGCGTAGAGGGTAAAGATGGCCGGGATGAGGAGAACAGGGACGAGTATGGCGAACATGCCTAAGCCCCATCGCCAATTCTCGTAGAAGCCTTCAGCAATGAAACCGTTGACTGGGACAGTGACGATAAAAGGCAGGGACAGGCAAGCACCGAAGAAGCCGCGCCATTCCAGGGGTGTTAAATCGGCCACAATGATGTCGCTCAGAAGATCGAGACCTGACTTGCCGACTGAAGTAAAGCAGATACCGACGGTATAGGCGGGGAAGGCGGTTGCACTGGCTGCAACGGCAAAGCCTACGGCGTAAAACGCTAGAATCACGACGTACGTCGTAGGTCGCGAGGTGATGTCGGCTAGTTTTCCAATGAAAGGCTTGCTGATGGCGCGGATAATCTGACTGGCAGTGTTGACGGTACCAAGTTGGCTGTGGACCTTGAACGTTGAAGCAGCCAGCGTGCCAAAGATGGTTGTGGTGATACCCATATCGAGGGCATAGGCAAACATGGTCAGGCCGATGGATACGCCGAGCAGCCAGAGTAGCACCTTGCCCTTCTGACCAGAATGGTAGAGTACCTTGTTGAAGGCTTCAACTCTGCTGACGCCGACTTCCTTTGATCCTTCATTATCAGCAGATTGGTCAGGCTTCTCATCCGGCTCGAAGAAGTCCTGAGTTGCATCGTTCTGGGCGGGAGCCTTTTCGGGAGCCACTGGCTGGCTGTCGGCCGCAGGTGTCGACATGTTTGACGACTTCTCAAGCTGCCTGGGTTTTCGAGAGGTTTCAAGATGAAGTTGATGTTGCACAGACACAGACAGAGAGCGATATGAAGAAGGGTAGAAGAAGTTTATTAAAGCCTCATGGAGAGATAGACAGCGAAAACTCTACGGTCTTGGCAGCGGTCCAGTGCCACCTCATAATCCTTCCACTGGGATCTAGCGAAGTGCTAGGGAATGATCACCCCGCATTACAAACATAGGCAACCAGAAGTGACCAACGATATGGTTCTGCTGCATGACATAAAGATCAGTCTCCGAGTCTCTTTCGGTACGTTCCGACATCGGTTCGCCCAGTGTCCCGAACATGCGGGTGAGACAGCTAAGTTCAATGTTGAATGGCACGCGGCACGGGGTCAGAAAAATTGGCCGCTCTACTGAACATCGACCCTAAGAAAAGTGGCCAATTCTTCTGGCAACCGCGTGAATGGATGGCTCGTTGTGTTTATCAGATCCTTTCTGGATCCACTATTGGGGAAACATGCCATCTAATCAGATGGCCCATATCTCTCGATTGGGGAGGGATCACCACCTTGGCGGGACTAGACTCCGACTAAAGCTAGGATAGATTCCTTCATGCGCAAAGTATACAGTGTCTTTAGACTGTACGCAGAGACGCGCCACTGAGGACCTTCTTTTAAATAGCTTCGTCATTTGGCTCCGATCCTAGACCAATATCTCGAGAATGAGGAACCATCTCCGGGTTATGGAAGCGGGACGGGTCGTCAAAGTGATAGAGCAAAGATTTTCTTCGACACATCAGCCCACGGATCATGTAGCCACCTAGATAGTGCTTACTTTTTAGCCTGAAATAAGCTTACTCGAGTGGCTATTGCTACTCGTTCGAGTCGAAAGATGGGTACAGGATCCCTGTTCCTGGCAATAATCCCGCAGATTCGGCCTCGGACTTTGCCCGGAAGGGCTTGGCTCTTGGTTCATCGCCAACTTGTCGGTTTATATGGTCACTTTCATCGGACGACCTATTGCGAGAACTGTTCATCATGCTATTCTCTTGATCAAGTCTTTCGAAAATGCATTACAGTGAAGAAATTTGCTCAACGAGGACTCTATAGACAAATCGGCCTCGAAGTCTTGGATCCATTACCGCTATCACTACAATGCCATGTTTTCTCAAAGTTCGGTCTTTTAATAATGAATTCAGACCTCCTATGTAGTTGGCAACTGAGGCCACTGCATCAAAGCTGCGAATCATATTTCAGCAAATTGAGTGAGTCCTGGGAGGAGGAGGAAGAAAATGTATAAAATAGAGAACACTCATGTCTAGTTATGTTGGAAGCAAATATCTTCATAGACTTCTAACCGCCCGTAGCCTATTTTGTCTCGCCAACTGCGTGAGCTCTATCGTAGGGGCGTAGAGATCGAAGATGTGAGGCAGTCCAGGGTATACATGTAATTCCATTTGCACATTAGCGGATGCAAGCTTATTTGCAAATGCTACCGCCTCAGCGCAGAACAGATCAACTCCACCAACGTCGATGTATGTAAAAGGGAGATTCGCAACGTCAGTTGCTCTCCCTGGTGCCGCATGCGGAGGTATGCCCGATCCTCCGGCCTTGCCCTCAAGGTACGCATTCCAGCCAATCTGATTTGACTTATCCGTCCAGGTGAGAAATTGCGATAAAGGATTGTCTGCTTCAACCCTAGTTCTGTCGTCTAACATTGGATATATGAGGATCTGCTTCGCCAATGGCGGTGACAAGCCTCGATCCCTCGCCAACATTGATGCGCCTACCGCTATGCCACCGCCGGCGCTCAACGCGTAAAAGCCTATGCGAGACGCGTCGATATTCAGGTCGTTTGCATTCTCGCTGAGCCACTTTAAAGCGGCGTAACAATCCTCGGCGGGTGTTGGAAACGGGAACTCGGGCGCTAAGCGGTATTCAACAGCGAACATCTGGACCCCCGATTCGAGAGCAGCTTTCGCGGCGAGTGGCCGGCTGTGCGGGTCGATGTTCCCCCCCACGATCCCTCCTCCATGAACGTAGATGAAAGCCGGCTGCCTACCTATGCTTTTGTTTTCGCTCGGTGTGAACTGGTGGAGTGTAATTATCTCGCCGTCGAATGACTTGACAACATGCTTGGTTTCTATTATACCATCCGGCAGGACATCTTTGAGGATAGCCGAGAGACCCGCGTTGACGCTGGCTCGGAGCTCCAATGCATTGCTAGGTCCTTTCGGCGGTCGGATGGCGATCAGCGGACCAGCAACCGCCCAGAACTCTGTGTCGAATTTGAGGCCCGTCATCCTCTGCGTCTGTTTTGCGTAGTAGAAAATGGACAGAACCCCGACAACCATCCCCAGAAGCGAGAAACCTGGGCCCATGGTGACTTTTATGCAAAAAGCCTCTCCCAAGCTCCTGGTCTGTTAGGGGGGAAAGAGATGTTTCGCCCTGATCTATTTTCCCTGTCGGGGGTACGCGAAAGGCATTATATCCCCATAAATCATGAGTTTAAGCTGCAGCTTTAACGTTTGCGCCACTCGGCACCATGAACCTATTAGTCTGGAAACTTCAGATGACTAGAAGCTCCGCGTTTCAAAGCGTTGATAGTCGGAAGCTTCCAATTCGTCCGAGCGGCATGAACCAGCTCCAGGCCAGCAGTCCGCCGTGGCTCGGGCGTAATTCTCTGAGCGCATGACCGATGAGGATTGCCACGTAGGCAATGCTGGTAATGTTTCCTTTCGTTTTTTTAAGGAGAGGTTCTGCCTTTGGAATTGACTTTCGGCTCGCATCACAGGGCACATGACGTAGTCTGCATGTCGACTTTTGTCCAGCTATCAAACGTCGGACTTTTCCCAGCTCTCCTCACACGTCTAGTGTTGCCACGACTGACTTGATGACTGATGGTTGCGATGATACACCAATCAACATATTGCCATCCTGGAAGTGAGACTAAGTACAAGTAGTTTCGTCTGAAATCAGAAACTTTTCCTACAGCCTGCCGAAAGACAGGTTCCATGCAGACCCTAGAAGCAAGAATGCCCTGGTCCAAACCCGAAGTTGTCTAAATTACTGGATTCGAGAAGGTTGTGAGTTTCAGTCAAATACATCAGTTGCATATCGCTCATTGCGAATTTTACTGAACCACTCCTCCAGTTCCTCATCATCCATCGGCTTTCCATCGTCCAACTCGCTCTTCTCCCTGGCCGCCCTAAGCAAAACATCCTTCACTCCTTCGGCGACTCTGTTAGAACCACAGACATAGACTCTAGCACCTTGATCCCACAACCCGTACAACATCTCACGCTCCTGCCAGATGCGATCTTGCACATACTTGGATCCACTGGAAGCTTCGGGTCTACGACTGTAGGCCCTAAACATCTTCACAGCACCGACGGACTCCCACTTATCGAATTCTTCACGATAGAGATCGTCAGCTTCTGGGTCACGGCACCCAAAGAACAGGATGGCTGGCGCAAGAGAGCGACCGTTGCTGAGTAGGGTAGCACGTTCTTGAACGAAGGCGCGGAATGGTGCCAAGCCAGTTCCGGCTGCCACGCACAGGAGAGGCGTCTTATCCATGTCGATCGGAAGTTTGAAGCCACCCTGCGAAGCACGAATGGCAACTTGCAGGCGTTCGCCGGCAGTCAAGGTAGCAAGGTAAGAGGAAGTGACGCCTACATGCCGGCCTTGTCCTGAGAAGGCCGGCTCATCGAGAACACCATAGGTGATGGTGGCGATACCAGGGTCTACCAGAGGTGACGAAGAAATCGAGCTGTTCACTATTGTTAGGACAAAGCCTAAAGACGGGGGTATAGCCTAGTCTTACTATTGACGGACTCTCATTGGAGGGAGCATGAGTAAGAAGTGGTTGAAAGGGATGACCAGAGATGGGAACTGCTCGGCAATATCAAGAACAGAGAGTCTCTTTCCCTTGATCTCGGTGTCATAGCCGTCAGTAGCCAAGTACTGAAGCTTACGGCTTGCCTCCTCTTCCTTTGCAAGTTGCGACAGAGTCGAGATGTTCTTTGCTCGGCATGTTAGCATTTACGTCCTGTATCAATTAGGCATCAATCCCGAGACTCACCCTTTTTGAAGCGGTTTGGCATAGCTCAACGTAGGAGCTCAGCACATCGGAAACGGGGCTGCTGACGTTGGTCGGCAAGGTCGTAGGCCCTGAAGCCTGGATGGTAACATGCGAGTCCCAAGCAAGATGAAAGCGGCGCATCACCCTCGCGACCGTGTCCTTGGGGTTGTGGGGGAGCACGGCGATGTAGTCGCCAGCGGAGTATCGCATGTTTGTAGGAAGCTGCACCTCGATGTGTCTCTTGACTGGACCCAGGTATCCTTGGGCGAGGATGCGGGCATCCAGCACGAGCGCGTCTCTGACGTCTTGGCGGAGAGTTGACGTCCTCGGGGTGGAGAATGACACTGACAAGCCTGCCTCGGCGATGCTGTTATCGCCTCCATCGGAATTTCCACCAAACTCTTTGACGAGCGTAGGCCACAAGGCCTCATCTTCCCAGGCCTCAAAGTCAGAGAACATGTCGCGGTCTTTGGCGTCCGTTGTGCTAAGTGGGATGATTCGACGGGCTCCACGCTCCTCGAGCGTGTTGTCAACGAGCTTGGGGACCCGATGATATGTTTTTACCCAATCGGCATGACCTAGAGAAATAACACCGTATCAGTAGAGGTTGACTTGAGAATAGCTGGTCAGATCTTACCGCAGCCATAAACAGCATAAGACACGTTCTCGAGTTCCTTGCCCTTGAGATTGGCCATCCAATCGACGAAGAGTGCAGCATTATGAGGCGGCTCGCCCTCGTAAGAAGAGGTGACGATGACGATGGGACGATCTGTCGGAAGCGACTCTCGCGCGGCGTCAAGTGAATCAACGGTCGCACTGAAGCCATGTGATGCCGCATCGCTAGCAAGTCTCTGAGCCATAAACTCGCAGGTCCCAGAATTCGAACCGTAAAAGATTGCCACATTCGCTTTTGTCACAGAGCTAGTTGTGTCTGCTCCGTTCGTAGCTTCGTGGGCTTTGGTGTTCGGCTGGGCTGGCAATCCTCCAATCAGGGAGCCGGCCATCCGAGCTTCCAGCATCGACGGCGTCAGCCCCTCTCTCAGAATAGCCCGAATGTAAAAGTCTTTGGGCTTGATCGTGAGCGTCTGCGAGACTTTCAGGTCGTAGTTGGGGTCGTGCATGACAAAGTTGAAGTTCTGCATCAGCAAAGCGAGGGCGAGCACCATCTCTTGCCAAGCGAACGCTCTTCCAATACACCCACGCATACCGGTGCCGAAGGGGCTCCAGCAGTTAGGGAACTCTTTCATCAGCCGGTCGAAATTTTCGTCGAGCATCCTCTCTGGTCGAAATTCCTCTGCATCGTCTCCAAATACCTTGGGGTCAAGATGTGACTTGGTCAAGAAACAGAGGATCTGCTCTCCGGGTTTGACGCGGTATTTGCCACCAATGATCTCGTCCTTCATAGCCTCTCTGCCAAAGCCAAAGATGGGAGCACTGTGTCGCAGAACTTCTCTTATGACCTAGCGACTGATGTTAGTGTGGATGAGGTAGAGGGTCATTGGAGACCCGGAAGCGCTGTGCAACCCTGCCTAGGCCCTACACCAAGCGTGGAATCTAGGGGTGCTAGGATGAGTGGGAACTTACTGCACTCAAGTATTTTAGCTTGGCGACGTGTTCGACCTTGAGAGGACCGTCACCAGCTGTGCTGTCGACTTCTTCTTGGACTTTCCGATATACCTCGGGTCTCTTCAGCAACCAGTACATGGTAAAGGTAAATATAGCAGCCGTGGTCTCGTGGCCGGCGATAAGAAAGGTTATTATCAAATTAGAAGTCTAATTCGACCGCGGCATACGGCCAACTGCGCAGGGGCTAATTAGGGGCCCTATTTATAATTATCGTAGCTAGCTTAACCTATAATTAGAACCTCCTTTTTATACCTACGCAGAAATTTATATAATTTAATTAATCTCTTTATTACTTATAGTTCGAACTAACTACCCTATTATAAAAATATTAATACTAATTAGTAATTAAATTCTATTATTATAGATTAGTAAAGTATCTTATTATATAAAAAAAACGACTTTCTAATACTATATAAAATAAGAAATTCGTACTAATTAACTTTATAAAAATAAATAAAAAAGGGAGTAATTCTTAAATATTATATAGAATTAAATAATTATAACCCTTTATTACTTACGAAAAGTCGACGTTTATTATATTAAATTACGTTAATTAATAAAACTACTTAAGTAATTAGTTTTTTACTATTATTTTAAGTAGTTTTTTTATTAAATAACTTTCTTATAGCTAGCCCGTAATTAGAAATTAACTAGCTAAATTAGTAAAAAAAAATACTTACGTAATAACTACCTATATAATTAATTAGCATAATAAACGAACTTAATAATATAATATAAAAAAATACTACGTAATTTAAAAAAAAGATTTCTAAACGTAAATATTCTTAGTTAATATAATAAAAACTTATATAAAAATTATAAAACTAAGAGATTTATAATATATAAAAAGGTTTATTATTACGAGGATCTTATAAATACGACTTTAAGCTTATAATTTAAATAACCTCCTTATAGCTCCCTTAATTACCCCCTAAGTATTATTTTAAAATATAATATAAAGAACGGTTTTATAAAAAAAGAGGGGATTTAAAAACCCTAATAACGTTATATTAAGAATATTATAAATCTCGGAAATTAACTTAAAAAAAAAGCGGCTACTCTAAAATAGTTTTATAACTTCTTATTAAAATTATAATTAGTTTAAAAAAAAGTTAAAAAAACGAGGATTTAAAAAAAAAAAAAAAGAATTTTCTAAAGAGCTATTAAAGAACTTCTTTTTTATACTAGCTCTTAGTACGAGATTACTAATTTTAAAAAATTAACTAAGTAATAAAAAGAATTATTAATAAGTAATAATTACTTAATAATAATTAAGATATAAAAAAGACTACTTAAGGGATATAAAATAAGGTATTAAGAAGTAATTAAAAAAAAGATCTCTAAGATAATTACTTCTATTTAATACGAATAACGAAATAGTAAATATTTTTAATAAGTCCTTTAAATCCTCGATTTTATAAAAAAGAGGGCTTAATTTTACTAACCGTACTTAACTACTTATTTAGCTCTTAATAACCTATTTAGCTCTTTTACGAGCTACTTAGTATCTATTTTTAACTATTCCTTTAAAATACTACTTTAAAAAAAATAGGTTAAAAAAAAAAGTAATTTAAAAATTATAAGAAGTACGAGGCTTAGGAAATTAAAAATATATAAAATAGTAAAAATCGGTAACTAGTAAAAATCCTAAAACTAATTATTATATCTTTTTATAATAATATAAATATCTACTATTATTATTAAAAAAAGAACTATTAAAACCTACCCTTTTTATATTAAATAAAAAAAAGGATTTTAATAAGTATAATAACTAGTAATTTAAAAAAGTAATAGTAATTATTAAGAATAATAAAAATAAAAGTAGTAATAAAATAGTAAAAAAAAATAAGAATTACCTAGACCTTAATAAATTTATTAAGTAATAAAAGCACGGATTTATTATAACTAGCGCGCGGATTAAATATATCTTTATTAAAATTAAATATATTAATAATTACTAATATAAATATAAACTAAAGTACGACCCTTAATAAGTTAAGGTAAAAGAAAAGAGGAAAAAAACTAATTTTAAATAGAATCTTAATCCCTTATAAATAAGTAAATATTAACTTAAATTATTAGGGAATATAAATATATAAGATCGCAAATTAGCTTAATAATAAATAAATTAATATAGTATTAATCTATTTAACTAAAGTTTATAAAAGAAAGGGGCTATAAGAGTAACCCCTATTTTATAAAATTACGGACGACCTTAATTACTAGCTAAATAAATAGTTTATAAGTATAAATTTAAAAATTATAAAAGTAGTTAATAAATTCTTTTATAAACGAGGGGTATTATTAATATAATTATAATTATAAAAACTATATAAAATCTTAATAATAACGATTATAAAAAAGGAATTTATATTATAGAACTAAGTATAAGTTAATAAAGCGTATAATCGCTTTAACGAATTTAAAAAAAGAATAAACGACCTAGATTTCTTTTTTATAATTACTAATAATAATTTATTATTATAAAAGGATATATAGAGGTAAAATATAGTACTAAACGTATAATAATTAATAATTTAGCCTATTTTAATTTATAACTTATTATTAATATTAATATAAAATTCGGTAATAATTAGTTAATAAAAAAAGAAATAACCTAAAGTTACTAATAGTACATAATAACGCAGGGATCGTATATAAATACTAAAAATATAATAATAAATATAAAGTAATTTATAAACTTTAAAAAAATCTTTTTAAAAAAGAAATTATATTCTAAAGGGAAATACGAGGTTTTATAAAAAACCCTAATAATATTTTATAATTATTATAAAAAAGTCGGGATTAGGGAATATTAATACTATTTAGTAATTAATATCGTACTTATAAATAAAGCTTTTAATTATTATTATAAAGTAATATATAATCTTAATAAAAACGACTTTTTTAGTATTATTAACGTAATCTAAAGCCGCTTCGAGACTTATAATAGGAATCTAAAGCTCTTATTTAAACTATAAGTAATTTTTTTTATATTTATAGTTAAGATAATAAAGGGTAAATTATAAATAAAAATCCTTAAAAAGCTTATTAATCGAATTAATAAGCTAATAAAGACCTAGCTAAATAAGGGGATTAATAAATAAAACTTTAAATATCTTTATATTATAATTTAGTGCGTATTAAAAACAAAAATAACCCTTTATTAAGCACTTAAAAACTACGAAACGCTCTATTTAAAACTAAGATCTAGCTTTAATATTAAAATAAAAATACTATACTAAATATACTTTTAAGTATATAATAGCCCTTATTAGTAATATTAAGTTAATTAAATAAATAATAAAAAAAAAAAAAACTAAGTACGGTAATTACTAATAAAAAAGCCTAGATCTATTAAATAAGTAGAGATTTAATTCGTAAATAGGGTAATAAAAAGATTAATACTTTATTTATAAAAAAGATAAATATTAATTAAGTAACTATTTTAAAAAAGAGCATATTAAATTATATAAATAATATAAAAAGTCGAGGGTAGTAAATAGTAAAACTAGCCCTCGTTAGTTTAGCTAATTCTTTATTATATATAAAAGTAAATCCGGGGGTATAGAACTTAGTAATAATAGTTATAATAATAGCTTAGAATATCCGCCCCTTATAAAAAGTTTAAAAAATAAAAAAAATCTCACCCCCTATACTAATAAATTAAATTATAATAAAATCGATAATATTAACTATTCTTTTTTTATTTTATTAATATTTAAAAAATATATAAAGCTAAATAAATAAAAAATAATAAAAGCTCTAAATAAATAGGCTTTTATTTACGAATAATAAAACAAAGTCCTTTAAATAATAAATACGGAAGTAAATAAAAAGATAAATCTAATAGTATAGAATTCTATTTTTTTAATATTTAAAAAAAAAATACTACCTCTTTTAATATTTAAAAAAAAACATATAGTACTAAGTAATTCTAAGGGTAGCTAGAGGGGCCCTTTTTATACTACTTAAATTACTTAAATACTAAGCTTATATAAATATTTTATATAAACAAAAAGTACGGCTTAAATAATTTCTATAGGATTATCCTAAATATTAGGGTATTATAATAGTTAATAAGAAAAAAAGAGTAATTCTAAGTACTATAAAAAATCGTACTAATAACGCTTAATATATTAATAATAAGTATTATGAGAATTAGCTTCGGCCTAGGTAAAAGAATCGTTACCCTAGGTATAATAAAAGTAAAAACGCACTTCGGAATAATAACTTTTTATATTTTACTTATTAATACCCTATTTCTTTTATATCTAAAAAATATAGATCGACTAAGTATTATATTTAATAATATAAAAAACAAAATCTCTAGTAATAAATATTTCGAAATAATCGAATAATAATAGGGGTATATATTTATAAGGCTTATTAATAATACGAAGTTAATTAATTACTTAATAAAAAATAAGCTTAAATAACTATATTAAAAATTCGGGTACCTATTGATTATAAGGCTATATAGCTTCTTAAAGTAATTAAGTAATAATAATATTAAAATAGGGGTATTAAAGTAGTTAACGAAAGTATATTACTAATATTAAATAAATACGTAGAGCCTATATAAATTTAAATTTAAATTACGTAATAAGCTTAATTTTAATTAAGAAATCGTTATTAATATTTTCTATTTAAATAGTTAACCGGTCTTATATATAATTAACGAGGCTATATTATTTTAAATAAGGTAATTCTTACGGGATTTATAAATAAAAATAGTATAAGTAGCTCTACGAAAATACTAAATTAATATATACTAAGGACTACTAAATAGTATTAAAACCGACGTTAATACGAGTTTTAAATTAATAAAATTTAGGGAAAATACGATAGCCTATAGTATATAATTAAAAGTCGTACCTATAAAAGCGTACTATAGTATTAAAAAAGTAAAAAGGGTATACTAGTAGTTAAAAAGGGTATTTAGAATTATTAAAAAGAAAACCCTAATTTTACTAATAACGAATACCTCTAAACAGTACTTAAGTACTATAATAATACTATAGGGCCTAATAGGCTTATATTAATATTATTAATATTTAGAATATATCTAAGAACGACCTTAGCCTTACTACTATTACTAAACGTAAACTAACGAACCTAAGTAATTAAAAAAATAATATAAGTACTACGTAAAATAAATATAAAAATATAAATTAATAAAGTAATTATTATGTATAATAGGCCCGATATAAGGGCTAATTTAAATATATTTCTAAATTTAAATATATAAGTATAGTATAAAATTATTTAATAATAAGCTAGGTTATATAAATTAATTTCCGTTATCGAACGGTTTTACGTAGTTATAAAAGATTATAACTAGCTATTCGAAGTATTAATTATAATAATTAGACTATATTATATAGATCTTATTAAGGTAATTTCTAACTTATAAAAAGAAAAAGAGCTAAAAAAAATAGTATAACTTGTAATAAAAGTATAAAAAATTATCCTTAATAAAATCGTTATAATAGTACTAATAAATAATAAAGAAAAAGAAATTACTAAAAGGGTATTAATATTATTAATAAAACGTCGTAAAAGACTACGATAATAAGCCCTAACGCGGTAATTTATTATTAATAACGAGGTATTTAATACTTATTATATAGTAAAAAAAAAAACTAATTTCGAACTAATAATTAAACTACGTAAAAAAGGTATTATTATAATTATTAAAAAGCTATATAAGAGATTAGATCTTATTAAAATAAATACTTTATATAATTAAGGGGTCTATTAATTTATCCTCTATAACCCCAAAAAAATATAAAAGTTTTTATATATTTAAATTATAAATAGTACGTAAAATTAAAAAAAAAAGAATACCCTAATTATATAAGAAATTTAAGTATATAATTTAGGGGTATAGTAATGTTAAAAAGGCGATATTATTTATTTAATTACTTATAGTATAGCGCTATAGCTAACGATTAATAATAGTATTAATAATATTATTATAAAAAAAGGGATACGAGATTTAGAGTTATAATATTACTTAGGCTTATACTTAATTAGCTATAGGGCTTATAAAGAAAATCCTAGCTTATTTATTAAAAAAAATAGTTAATAAGTACTTAGAAAGTACGATTATCGAAGTACTTAAACTACTATATAAGCTTGTAAAATCGGGTACTTATTAATAAGTTATATACTACGATTTTTATATTAATTAATTATTAATAATTTTATCTATATATAACCCGTATTTATTAGTTTTTAAATATAAAAGCGACTAATTAAAGATCGTTAAAATATAGATTAATAATATATTAAGCCTATTTAATATTAACTTTATAAAAAAAGAGGATAAGGAGCTTTAAAAAGCGGGCTTCGTAATTAAACTAAAAAAAGTCCTTATAATAAATAACTTATTAGTATTTAATAATAAGATTTTTATAATTAAAAAAGAAATTATTATTTTTTAATAAAAAGAGTAGGGTAAGAAAATTACCTTTATTAATTTAAATATAATTAATATTAAAAAATAGTATAAAACTAAGCTTATACAAGGGGTATATATTATAAATATATACTAGCCCGAGGTAACTTTTAATTATATTAAAATAGTATAGGCTATAGAGCTAAATAAATAAGATATTAAAGTACTTAATAAATAGCTTAAATAGTAATAAACGAATCTTAATTAAGGCTTAGTTTATTATCTAATTAACCTTATTATTAATAAGCTCTATGTTTTTATTAATAGGTTATTTATAAATAATAAAAACCTTATTTTATAATTAGAATATATTATTATCTTAGCTAATAAGAGTATAAGTAAGAGCGAATTTACTATATATAATAATATAATCTACTACTCATTAACTAAAAATAAATAAGTAATAAGAAGTATACTAGTATTAAAAGTCTATAATATAGTTAATAATATTAACCTTACTTACGTAATTTTAATAATACTAAAAAAAATTATTAATTAACTTAACTTTTTATTAATTTTAATAATTATTTATACCGATTCTTACTTACTATATAAATACTTTATTAAATTAAGAATAATAAAAAAAAAGAGGCTTATAATTAATATTATAGCCCTTAAGTAATTATATAAAAAGTATAAGATCCTCAAGATCTATTAAATTAATAATAATAATAACCTCGCTAACGCTTTTATAAAAATAGTACTTAATAAGGGGTTAAAATAATTCGTAAATAATAAAAAAGTTATTATATAAATAGAAGGATAAATTATATAAAAAAAATAAAAAAAAGGGAAAAAAAAAATAACTTAGTAAACGGGCCTGAGGTCGAATTATATTTCTAATTATAATAAATAAATTAATAAAAAAAAGAGAAAGTTAATATTAGATTAGAAATCTAATTTAATTATAGTATATAGCTAACTACGTAGGGGCTAATTAGGGGCCTTATTTACGATTATTATAACTAGCCTAACTTATAATTAAAACCTCCTTTTTATACTTATATAAAAATTTATATAATTTAATTAATCTCTTCGTTACTTACGGTTCGAACTAACTACCCTATTATAAGGATACTAACAGTTATTAAGTTGTCGATAATACTCTCGTCCGTCATCTTACGGCCCGTCACTGGATCAACAGTGTTGAGCATCGCAGTCAAAAGGTCCTTCCGACCATTGGCGTCTTCCGGGTCCTTCTTTCTAGCCTCGAGAACCTCTCTCGCAGTGGAACGAAGGAAGCTGATGTTCGCCTTGTACTTGCGGTCTTGCTTCTTGTAGAAGACTTGAGGCAGTACGCGCAATGCCTTATCGCCGGCTTCTTTCATGACAGCGTACATTGCTGTGATAAACGGATGCGTGTCTTCTCGGTAGTAAGAGTTGAACCTGTAGCCCATCGAGCAAAGAGCGACTGTGTCCATGGTGAGTCTCGTCATGTCTTCTCCAATGTGAATGGGAGTAGACGATCCGTGGCGAGCCCACTTAAGCGCAAGTTGGGCGGCTAAGTCGTGCATGTCGTCGAACATTCCTCTAATGGCAAGGGGACCAAAAGCAGACATCAGGACTCTGTGGGCGATGCCCCAATTCTCCTCCTCGACGCCTTTGGACTACCGTAGGGTTAGCCCGGTGTAGCGAACAGCCCGTGAGGCTTAGAACCATCATCATACTTACTGTGAATAGGCCATCGTGCACAGCGTCGCAAAGCTCCTATGGCTTGTTGTCAGTCATATCCCAAACACTCGAGCAATTTAACTTACGGTGAGGTCTCCTTCTATCGACTTTTTGAACCTCTTATCATCGCAGCACTCGTTGACCAACTCGTGGGTGTTCACGAAAACCAGCTTCTGGCCTAGAAGATCAAGTTTGTAGATAGGGCCTTGGGAATGGTCAGCCATGGACATGCTCTCCAATAAGTCTTGCGGCAACCACGTATTATCCACTCCCGGGGTAATGCTATATACCATATTTGTTCGCCATGTGTACAAAGGACCCTAAGGGATAGTCCTGGTCGATCTCAGTCACATGTCCCAAGACGGGCTTCCGTGGCGGCTCCGGGATTTCAATGATACTGTTCGGCATGTCGACAGCTTTTCTAGAAGACCTCCGAGAAAGACTGAAGACTCGTTTTCTCTTTTCGAATGTCGCAATGCAGTCTGACGACTGAGTATTCGCGATGGACGACATGATGGATTTGGTAACCCGATGACCTCTTGCTTCCTATATATCGTCGTCTTGAAAAGCACAGGTCTTCTAATTTTGTTGATATATAGGCAATTTGAGGCGATAGCCAAGCATAACGGGACAATTTTGACGGCCGCCGGAGTCGCTCAGACTGGTAATCCCCACCTTCGGTGTCCTCGGGGCAAGGCTGGTTGTGGCTGAAGGAGCAGAATCCACAGAATACCACGCTGAAGAGGCTTTGAATCAGACAAGAACACCACGTTCACCACGACAGGCGTACGAGATTCGTCATGTCCTTGCCCGCGGAGAGCAGGAGTGGGACTCTGAACCATATCTCGCCGTGCACTGGCCCCGGCCGGTCCTCCGCGGGCGTCCGATATCCACTTTTTTATCTGCGCTACCCCCTTTGCATGGTCTGCCAGACTTTCGATGTAGCGCCGTAGCAGTCCGTATCCCTAGATCAGAAAAATCCTTGATTCCTGGCGTCGGAGTTCCTTCATTTGGAGTCTTGGCTGCATCTCTGTACACGTCGGTGAGCGGATGAATATTCTAAGCTCGCTCGGCACCGGACCGTAGCGATCGTGATATCCAGGCGAACGTGTGCCGCTGAAGTCAAGCATCAATACCGACTCTCAATATGCCAGGTCTCGATAAAACCAGGTCTGTTCTGAAATACGATATTTAAATAGGAAAAAGACATTGGAATGGCTCCTTTTGTTCCATCTAACTTTCCGAGTGAAACGCTTTCCGAGAGTACGAGGTTCTCGGGTTTCATCAGATTAGTCGACTTTTCGTAGATTTGGTAGATAGCCCATATGGAAAGAATGATGACTAAGTTCCACAACCTTGGAAAGAATCAGACCCACGTAACCGACTAGATATGAATAAGTACATAAGCTGGCAGTCACCTTTAGAGTGTGATAGGGTCAGAGTAAAGGACCATTCCGTCTCCTACTGACTTTGGGAAGAACCACTTGACGTTGCGGAGATTTTGGCAGAATGCGATGAATTGACTGCTTTGACCTCTCGTGAACACGGAGTTCAATAGTCTTGACTTTTCGAATGCCATTGCACAAGAGAATCTCCAATTTGATTTTTAAGAAGATGAAGACTCCGCAACCCAGCCAGTTATCCGGTCTTATAACTGTGTGACTTAGACGGGAGCTTTAGTGACTAAGAGCATAGGTCAGCCATCTTGTCGGGAGACAAACACCGCCTAGAAGAATTAAGATACAGCACGGCTCGGGCGGGGGCTTCATTAATCAAGGCAAGGTATCAAGCTAAAGGAGTACCGTATGAGGACGCTGTGCAGCTTTGACTATGCTCGCGTTGGAAGCGAAACATTTGTTTGATCACTGAAGCTGAGATTTATAAGAAGTACATAGGTAGAGTGGTTGGCAATGAGCAGTGACGGTAAACACAAGGGCAACGAACGCGAACCAAACTTCTGTGTTTATCATGTACCTTGGATGAAGATAGCTTGTAAACGATTCTTTGTTCTCTTTAAGTGAGTTTACAAAACCTTCCTTTCCTTTTACTGGGGGTATCATGAAACTAAACTTTGTGGTTTTTACCATGGTATGTGAAAAAAGTTCTCTGTCCCACAGGTCTCCCACTTGTATAGCTTGTACAGGGCAAACCAGAACCGTGAGATCATTCGTGAGATTGGATTACTTACGCTGCTCATGGTAGCAATGTCGGTACGGGGAAGGGCCTCTGCTTCACCGGTCTCAGGGGCCTATCATCTTGCTGGTTCTTCCAATCGTTCGGATGAGGCTCGCCGTGTATGTTGAAAAGGGGCTCGACCTTGATAACGGTGGGGTAGGGCATGATTTTCAACAATGTGTGATCGTCAATCTTGGCCAATATGGCGTTTGTGCCAGTCTCGATATCCGGCCGGATCTCGCCAAAGTTTCTCGCCCTGATATACATACAGAGGAGATCTTTGACGTCCACGACGTCCGGCAGGTAGTTATTGGCGGTGACGCGGTAGGTTCGGGGAATGATCTCGTATTCTCCTCCTGGCTCTTCCTCTTTCATGAGCGTAGGGAACGTGAATTTGTGTTTGTGGCGTGGGTGGATTTGTCCGGCGAGGGCCCAGACGTGAAAGGGCCTGTAGGTGACGTCGTAGTGACCTCTAGAGACGCACCAGACCGTATTCACGCTCTTGATGTCTTTTTCGGTATACCAGGGGAGACCATTTGCGGGGCGCCGTCCTTTTGGAGGGGCAAGTAGTGCTCCCGACGGCGCGGGCTCCGTGGATGTGATGAAAGTTGTCGGGACTGGTGCTGGAATGACTAGGGAAGAGGCGTTGGCGATGTTTTTGGTATTTCGACCAACGTGGGACGGCGAAGCTGAACTGAGTGGCGTAGTCAATGAAGGCTGCGTGGCTGTGGCGTCTGGAGTATCGGCCTCTCGGTTGCTGCCGTCGTGCTGGCATGATACCATGGCTGCAAGCAGCAAGTTCGCGAGCGAAAGCGTTATCCGCATGGTGTAGTGACAATATTCTGTTCGGAATAGATATGTGACGGAAAATCCGACAAGAAACACATGTAGGATGATGTTTTATTAGGATGGGGTCTATATTCGAAAGGAACTTATATAATCGCACTGGTAGAATCTGAGTTTTCGGACCATCCATGTAATGGTTCGTGATAGACCGCAGAGGTATCTAAATAAAATGGGCCACCCTTCTTAGTTTTTTGACATTCCGATCGTATCGTAAAGCTGTGGCCGCACCAACCGTGGTGCCTCGGCTGAGGGTCATGGAGCTAAATCGCGCCATGTCTCCTCAACTTCCAATAGAGATAAGATTCTACCTAACCACTACAACGAGACACACGTATCAGTGGGACCACCTGCCGTTAGTCAAAGAGCTCCAAAGGCTAGTCCTCCTACGATGGTCAGTCGTCCATCAAGCATGACGCAGGGTCATAGTCCTTGAATCATGGCCTATTTGCGGAATTGTGGCTCTGATAGTGGACCGCGGCCGCAGAGATATCGCCTGCAGAGATCTTTTTGACGATAAAGGTCAGGTTGCACCAGACGGGTTACACAAGTATGTTCATAGAATGTCAGGTGATTCCATTAGACCCGTAGGCCATCCATGTCAAGTAATATCATGTACGCTGCCGTAATCCTCCACCACTACAGAATTCCACGCTCTTTCAAAAGCCGTATCAATATGCTCACTGCTCCAACTCGTTCTCGGCTAGAACCTCTCTTTCCGCCTTGGTCCCTTGCCAGTTCACCATCTTGACAAGAATAGGAATCAAAATCGCAATAATCATACCCGCACCCAAGAACCCAGCCGTAACACCAAAACCGGTGTGATACGCCGGCGAATCCTTGCTCGGCCAGATACGGCTTCCATACACACTCGAGAAGTTACCAAACGCATTCACCATGGCCAACACAATAGCACGCTTCTCAGCCGGCAAGCTAATAACACCACTCGTCCAGGACAAGACGAGCGGCAGCGCAGACCAGATACCCGCCGCCAGGAAGCAAACCATGACGTACCGCACAATCGGCGTCTGCACGGCAGCACACACGACAGCGCACGCAAAGCCCAAGCCCAGCGGCGCAGCGACGTGCCACCGTCTTTCCTGGTGCTTGTCGGAGCTCCACGCGACAATGTTGAGGCACACGGAGGCGACGGCGTAGATGGGCACCGTCATGTACTGCGCCTTGACGGTGTCGTAGCCCAGAGTAAGCGTGATGGTAGGGATGAAGTACGAAATCGTGCCCGCGCCAACGTCGAGCATGAAGAGCACGATGAACATGTAGGTTCGCGGGTCCGACACGGCCGCGACAAAGGCCTTCCAGTGTGACAGACGCGCTTTGTTCTGCCCGCCCGAGGCGATGCCGTCGGCGATAATGCGGATGCTCGCGAGCTGGCGCTGCGCAGGGGTAAGCTGCTTCGCGGTGGCGGGGTAGTCGAGCAGCACGAAGAAGGCGATGAGCGCGACGCCGACGGTCGCGACGCCCTCTACGATGAAGAGCCAGCGCCAGCCGGCGATGCCATGCGCGTCGTGGAGGTTAGCGGTGATGGCGCCGGCGAGGAGACCACCAAAGGCGCCCGAGAGGACGGCGGCGGTGTAGAAGATGGCGAAGCGCTTGCCGAGCTCGGCGCGGGTGTACCAGCACGACAGGAGGAAGAGCACGCCGGGGAAGAAGCCGGCCTCGATGCAGCCCAGGACGAAGCGGAAGCCGAGGAGGGCGCCGTAGGTCTTTGAGATGGACATGAGCGCGCTGAGGGCGCCCCAGACGAGCATGATGCCGGGGAGGAAGATGGAGGGCCGGCTGCGGCTGAGGATCATGTTGGAGGGGACCTCGCAGATGAGGTAGCCGAAGAAGAAAATCGAGAGGACCCAGGCGTATCCATCGTCGGTGAGTGAGAGGTCCTTTTGCATTCCCGCGATCTTTGCGTTTCCCTGTGTTGCGTTGAAATGTCAGTGGGCCCGTGCTTTGGAGTAGCGTTGTTGAAATTTTTCATGTGATGCTTCGTTGCCCCTTATCGCCATGAGGGGAAAGGGAGAGGAGGAGGTGAGTGAGAAGGACTTACGATGTTTGTGCGGTCGACGTAGTTGAGGATGTACATGATCCAGAGCATGGGCATCTAGACTCAAAGTCAGAATCATCTCACCGAGGACATCTCAAGAGGCAATTGACATACCAGGTAAAGGTCAATCTTCCTGACGAGCTGCTTCTCCTCCTGTGTGCCGGGCACATAGTTCCTCAGTGCCTCAGCGAGTTCCGCATCCGCCTCGCTGACGACGGGCGCGTTCTTGTCTTCCTTCATCTCGAGAGATTGCTTGCGACCGTTCTCGAAACTCATGATTGCGATCCCCTCGCTCGTGTTGTGTCGTTATCGTCGTCGATGTCGTCGAGTGTCCTCCGGTTTCCTTTGTCTACACCTGACTCGGAGCGGCTGAAAGTGGCGAATGCTCTCTCTCACACACTGCAGTGTTGGTCTGTGTGTAGGGGCGACCTCTTGAGCGGAGCAGAACACGACGCGATCTTACTCGACTGGAAGATGCGACTGGGGTGGTTATTAAGAGGGAGAATTGAAAGATCCGGAGATCTGGAGACGATGAGGCTGTGAGGGATGAAACCTTCTTTCCATCCAAACACGGTAGCAATTAACAGCGACGTCTGATATATAATGTTCACAAAACGCGACTCGTGTCTAGTGCGTCGTGTCTCTGCCCGGGGTACTCCGTTCTTGCTCTGCTCTCCTCCCCCACGGGGTAGACCACAAACTGGGGAACGAACTAAAGGGGAACTAAAGGGGGGCCGCCTGGAAGTGTGGATGTCGAAGGAATCCGCTTGAGAAGGTGGGCAAAGTCTGGAGTTCTGGACCTGTCACGGACGAATCGTTCATCGTTGTGCTGGAAATCAGACAATGAACTATTGCTGTTGGACCAGACGAGGCGTGATTGGGCTGCATGCGTCGAGGGCCGGATCTGGATCCATATCTTTGGGGAGGGGGGCAGCCAACAAGCGAGAGCCAGCGCGGCCTTGTGTCCGGGTCTAAGTGCCGGTCACCAACTGCGGCGATCCCTCCGATTGGCATCGGGCTTCGCCCCGTATGAGCTTTCCCCGCCTTCAACCATGTGAAGCTTGAGATGAACATCACGAACGCTGCAAGTGTGCATATCAAACGTGGAAAAGCAAGGCTCGAGGTGGGCTATTCATCAAATTGTGATCTCATTGAGTCGACGATGTTGTCGTCAGCCGGGCATCTGCGAGTTCAACAAGTCTAGCATGTTGAGCGGATATTGCTCCGGCCCCATCCCAAAATTATTCATCATCTCTCCGCTGAACATCCATTGGTTCCAGTCTTGGCCCATCTCCCCTTCATTCCAAACTTGAGGAATCTGTTGGCCTGGTTGACCAGGCTGGCCGGGCTGGCCTCCGGCGATGTATTGCCTCTCCTGGGGACCACGTTCCTTGAACTTGTCCAGCATGTTGCTCAGGCCGCGTCCGATGTAGTGAGCCACATGACGGGCGCAGCGGTTAGTTTCTTCCAATAATTGGACGACCCGCTCGATGAGAGAGACCACATCTTCGTAGCGTATGTCCAGCCTCGCTGGCTTCCACTGCGCGTGGACCTTCATCAAGAACATGGCGGCGTACGCGATGGTCGTCAGCAGGTACAGAGGCACGCCAATGACTGCTCTCCGCATATCGGTGTCTGTCAAGATCAGTTCCAATGCGGCAGACGCGCTTGCGATGGCGAGATTGATGAAGTCGCGGCGTTCATCGGACATGGCGTATTGGTCAGTCGGGTTCGATGGATTCAGACCCCGGAGACAGATGGAAAACAAAAGGAGACGGGCAAAGTGATAGTGGAGGATAACGCCCTTGGCAGGGTACTTTGAGATGTGTTTGTCCGGCACTGATGAAAGATATTAGCTGACAATTTGTTGGCACCAGGGGTTCAAACTGTCTTACCTAACCGAGTTTCCCATTGAAGCTTCCATCGGCCCAGATCGGCATCGTATCGCTTGAGTGCCTCAAACTCATCTCTGGCAACTTGCCTTGACGTGTCTGGTCCAAAGGTGTGGAAGACCCGACTCAAAATGATAAAGACACCAACCTGACTGTGCAGACGATGGTCCGCTTGTGTGATGCCTGGCAGCAGAAGGAATGCCTCATGATGCGTGATGGTAGCGTCCTCGTTAATGACTGGAGGCCTGCCGTACGCGATACTGAAATGATGGTCGCAGACGTAGAGCAAGTACCATAGCCGGGCCTTCTCGACGTGTTGTGGTCCCTTGTTGAGGGCTTTGGCGCAGAACTGATGAAGGTTTAGCTCCGTGGCGATTCGCACCGCAAGACCAGACACCTTCCAGCTGATGTCTGAAAGCCAAAATGCGCCGATGCAAAGTCCCCTCACATCGTCGAGACTGTGGTAGCGGTCGAACATGGTCTGGCTGGCTAGCTCCAAGAAAGTTGGGTAGCAAATATCGAAAGCTCGGCCTTCATCTTGTTCGTGCAGAGCAGTGACGGCAAGGATGGCGGCCGTGAGCAGAGGTGAAGACATGCGCGTGGCCGTGAGGTTGTCATGGACTAGTGCAATGCCTCCCCACAAGTACGCATTGAGGGTCCCACGGAACGTGGAGAAAAGCTGCTCGGCCTCCTGGACGCTAAACTTGCCCTGGGCAATGAAGTCTGGCTCTTGGGCCCGGCTGGATGGGAGGTGGACCCGCGCCCCAGGGTCGCTCCGGATGTTCCGCAGTTTGGTCACTTCGAAGAGGCTAGCCATGGGCGCACTCACAATGGCCTGGTCTTCGCCGTTGTCTTGCGCCGTGGCCTCCGGAGAATTCTCCCGCGTCATTGCCGTGACATCGGGAGGCCGAACGGGGGACGGCCCCGTACCGGGACTGCTCTGTGATCCGGCCATGTTCTGAGGACTCTGGGACATGCCGGCGCCTTCGTGGTGGAAAGGTGGCACAGGCACGAGCTGTGGCATACTCAAAGCCCGCCTAACTTCCATCATTGAAGCCTGGAGGGTCTGAAGCTGCATCTCCATCTTGGTTTTCCACTCATTCTCGCTGTCGAGCAAGGTTTGGAGACTCTTGTTCACGACACATTGCAGACCAAGGCGAGAGCATCGAGCACACTGGTTCTGACCCGGCTCAATGCCGCACTTAATCTTACGATTTTGGCATTCCTGGCCTGTCTCTCCTCATGTATCAGCGACTAGTCTTTCTCTTGAGGTCATACTTCTGCAAGGGAGTGGGAGTTCAGTCCGAAAGTTTGGGGAAAACTCACATGCTCGGATCTTTCTCGAAATCTTGGGCAAATGAGCTTGCTGCCCGGAGGCCACCCCCGAGACCGCCGCCGATGACGGGGTCTTGTCCGGAGCATCGATTCTCGCACGTTTCATGGTCCCAAGGGCTGGATAGAAGTCCGTGTGAATTTCGTGGGTCTTGGAAGGGAAGGTGGACGGAGTGGACAAGAGAGAAGGGCGGGACGATGGCCGAGGGGAGAAAAGAGGGAAAAGATTCGCCGGACGACGTGCATCTCCTTTGTTTATAAGCGGGCCGGTCTTCTTTCCGTGCGGGGTTGACACGCCTCCACCTGCTCAAACTCAGTCGCGTCCACTTGATCAACTTCAGCGCCAGGCACTTGTTGTTGCGCTGGGAGACTGGGAGTGCCGGCTCGGGCTAGTCCTGTTTCTGTCGCGTCCCATTTGCGGATGGGAGGGATGGAGAGCAATGGTGAGGGGAACAAGCCTCCAGGCGAGTCCAGGGTGTGGAGGACCACCCCCATCAAACTGAGTATGTGTGTTCCGCACCCACACGTTGGGTATCCCGCACCCATACTAGGCTCGTTTAGGCAAGTAGTACATTACCGAACGGCAGTTACGTGCTGCGCTCTCGGCGCGCCTTCCTATTATTTTTACTTCTATTTAGATACGTATTTCCCTCGCCTAAATACCTCATTTTCTAACTATTTTTAACATAAGAAAGGTACTTTTTCTAATACTAAAATATAGGCTCTAGAAACGTATTTCCTCTGAGCAAATTATAACTTTTAAAGTCGTCGTTTTAAAAAACGCATACAGCTAGTATTAAAAAGAGGGTATAGTAGAGGAAGGTATAGCAGAGGAAGGTACAGCAGAGGAAGGTACAGCAGAGGAAGGTATAGCAGAGGAAGGTGTAGCAAAAGAAGGTGCAGCAGAGGAAGGTATAGCAGAGGAAGGTGCAGTAGAGGAAGGTATAGCAGAGGAAGGTGTAACAGAGGAAGGTATAAGAGACCAAAGCGGGACGCGGCTTCTATTCTCTAGAAATTTCCGGAATAATAGTAGCTCCGGGCCAGAAGTAGCTACTGCGGCGGTGCAATCACGTGCTGCCCACCACTTGCCCGAACGAGCCTAGTATGGGTGCGGGATACCCAACGTGTGGGTGCGGAATACACATACTCATCAAACTTGGACAAACACGGGCCCGCAATCCACCTCGGGTGCCCTCTTCGGCTCTTCCCTCCAGACGAGTCCCAGACCATTTGCGAATAGTCCTCCGGCCGCCGCGGCTGGATTTCCGAGTCTTGGCCGATCTGGGGAATGCAAGGTAGGGTATAAGATGACTGGGTCTACCGTTATTCCTAGTTTGAGCCAAGCTCTCGTTGATTTTCGGAAGAAAAGTCGCCGACGAGTTCACGCCATATCAAAGTAATCCTCAGTCGATAATCCACGATGGCAGCCACAGACGCTGAGGCCACCCGCGTTGGCTTCATTGGCCTCGGTGCCATGGGCTTCGGAATGGCTTGCAACTTGTTGAAGAAACCGTCATACCGAGTACAGGGTCACGATGTTTACCCTCCAAGCGCAGAGAAATTCGTCGCTCAGGGTGGACAGTCGGGAGAGTCTCCAAAGGAAGTGGCCAAAACCAGCGATATCCTAGTCTGCATGGCAGTCAACGCACAGCAAATCGATGACATACTTTTCAATGATCAGACGGGTGCCTTGCAAAGTCAGTTGTCCGCATGCATCTCAGCCATGAGCATCCAATTGACATCATTCCCGTAGCATTACCGGCAAATGCTACCGTTCTCCTCTGCTCAACAGTACCGCCAACGTATCATGAGGCACTGACGCCCCGGATTGCGGCGGCGGGTCGGCAGGATGTTCTGGTGGTGGACAGCCCCGTATCGGGTGGCACGAAGCGTGCAGCCGACGGCACACTCAGTATCTTCGCTTCCGGGGCCCCTGAAGCGTTGCAACGTGCAGATCGTGTTTTGCGGGACATGTCGGAGAAGCTGTACATCATTCCTGGTGGACCAGGAGCGGGTAGCAAGATCAAAATGGTCAACCAGCTGCTGGTCGGAACGCACATTGCTGCTGCGTCAGAAGCAATGGGATTGGCCGCCAAAGCTGGCCTGAACACCCGCGAAGTGTACAACATCATTACAAATGCTGCTGGTAATTCTTGGGCGTACGAAAATCGCGTGCCGCATATGTTGGACGGCGACTGGACACCGCTGTCTGCCCTGAACATCTTTGTCAAAGACATGGTGAGTGGCTCCCTCAGTGTGGTCATGAATTTGCGACTAATGAGTTTGGAAAGGGCATCGTCGTCTCAACGGCCAGAACTTTGCAATTCCCGGTGCCTCTTGCGTCGGTAGCCGAGCAGCTGTACATCTCAGGAGCTGCACATGGATACGGTGCAGAGGACGACTCTGGACTTGTCCGGGTGTTCCTCCCTGGGTCCCCCAATGCCGTGAAGGAGCAGGCAGGGCAGCTGAACAGCCAAGAAAAGTTGACTCCAAGCAGTACGCCGCTGGAAATCTCAAAGATTGGTATGGTGGGGTTGGGCGCGATGGGCCAGGGCATGGCTGGGTCTCTTCTCCGAGCCGGCTTCGCAGTCCATGGCTACGACGTATACGAGCCCGCTATCGACAAGTTCGTGGCCAACGGAGGTAATGCGTCCAAGGCTAGCAGCCCCGCGGAGGCAGCAAAGGGCGCCGACATTCTAGTTTTGATGGTTCAGAACGCTGCGCAAGCCGACGATGTTCTTTTCGGCTCCGGAAAGGCAGCGGAAACCTTACCCGATGGCGCCATCGTGATTCTCAGCTCGACAGTCCCACCCTCATTTGTTAGAGAACTGGAAGCCAAGCTCACAAACACTGGCAAGGGACTGAGCCTCGTGGATGCCCCTGTCAGCGGCGGCGTTGTCCGCGCCGCCAATGGTACTCTTACGGTAAGTTTTGGATTTTATCCACCTGACTTGAGACTCGTCGCTAACATCTAGTAGATCATCTGCTCTGGAGATGAGGCTGTTCTTTCCAAGGTTAACAGCCCGTTACTGGCGATGACGGGAACGTCAAGCAACCTTTGCCATGTCCAGGGAGGCGTCGGCGCTGCGTCTTCAGTGAAACTCATCAATCAACTACTGGCTGGTGTTCATATAGCGGCCGCTGCCGAAGCTATGGCATTCGCTGCTCGCCTGGGTCTCGACACGAGACGAGCTTTCGAGATTCTTGGCAGTGCGGCCGCATGGAGTTGGATGTTCGAGAACAGAGTACCTCAAATGCTTGATGCCGACTGGACACCACACTCCGCATTGGCGATTTTCGTCAAGGATCTGGGTATTGTCCTCGATGAGGCAAAGCGACTCACCTACTTTGCTCCGATTTCGTCAGCAGCTCACAACTTGTACCTCGCAGGTGCATCTCACGGGTGGACGAAGGAATCCGATGCTGGTGTCGTTCGGCTTTGGGAGTTAGCGGGCCTTTCCGTCTCTGGCAATGCCGGTCCCAAGCCTGAGGAGAACAGTGGCTCGAAAACGGAGAACGCGGAGATTGAAGCAGGCCAGGAGCAGGGCCTGCCGGCACAAGAGACGATTGACGCGCTCCCAACCGAATATGCGGGTGATGTGATCAGCTCCACTCGCAAGGTGGTCGACAATGGCGAAGTGCCGGTTCTTGTGGTCTTGGATGATGACCCAACAGGAACTCAAACCTGCCATAACATCGATGTCCTGACCGTGTGGGACTCGGCCACATTGGACGACGAGTTTAGCCTTAACCCGACTGGGTTCTTCATCTTGACCAACTCTCGCGCATTACCCTCCGCCGAAGCCAAACACCTTATTGTCGAAATTTGCAAGAATGTCAAGACGGCGGCTGAGAAGGCAGGCAAAGCATTCGAAATTGTCCTTCGAGGTGATTCGACACTTCGTGGACATCTTCCGGAGGAGCCCGAGGCTGCTGAGGAGGCTCTTGGCAAGTTCGATGCCTGGGTTGTGACACCTTTCTTCTACCAAGGCGGAAGATACACGATCAATGACGTACACTACGTCAAGGAAGGCGACGTGCTGGTACCTGCGAGCCAAACACCCTTTGCCCAAGACGCCACCTTTGGGTACAAGAATTCGAACTTGCGGAAGTATGTCCTCGAGAAGTGCGGCCACCGCTTCGACGAATCTTCATTCTTGTCCGTCACTCTCGATGATATTCGCGTAGGGGGACCTGCAGGTGTCACCAAGAAGCTCCTTTCGGTAGCGCCTGGCTCCAACACAGTCGTCATCGTCAATGCTGCCGCCGAGTCTGACATGCACGTCTTCGTGGCAGGCTTGCTTGAGGCAGAGAAAGAGGGCAGGCGGTATCTCTACCGCACTGGTGCTGCCTTCGTTTCTTCTCGCCTGGGAATCACAGGGATCCCACCATTGACCATGGCAGACCTTGGGGTGTCGGTCGAGGCCGGTACCAAGCAGCCAGGTGGACTGATCGTCGCTGGCTCTTACGTACCCAAGACGACGGCACAACTTAAGGTTCTCCGAGAGAGGAGAGGCGACAAGTTGGCGGTAATCGAACTCGATGTCGAAGGACTCATCGAATCTGCGGACGCCGCGGAGAAGGTCGTGACTGCCGCAGCAACCGAGACCGCAACCAAGCTTGCAGCTGGCGAGGATGTTCTCGTCATGACATCTCGGAAGCTGATCAAGGGGGGCGATGCGCTCAGCTCTCTCCAAATTGGCTCCAAGGTCGCCCGGGCCTTGGTACAGCTTGTTGAGCAGATTGACGTACGGCCGCGGTACCTGATTGCAAAGGGTGGCATCACATCATCTGATGCGGCCACGAAGGGTCTGAGGATGAGACGGGCTCGCATCATGGGTCAAGCTGCCCCGGGCGTCCCGTTGTGGCAGTGCGACGAAGAGACTAGCCGGCATCGTGGTGTGCCGTACGTTGTCTTCCCTGGAAATGTTGGTAGTGACAGCACGCTCGCCGAAGTTGTCGAGTCGTGGTCGATTGAGAATGTTGCTTAGAGACTTTGCATGGAAGCGGGATAAGCGTAGCATATAACGGCTGTATACCAAGTAACGAGGCGTTGGGAGGCTCTGGATAGTGATCAGACAAATTTAATGTTGATGAACCTTATACCTAAAATCAAAGATCTCCCGGATGGTGATGGTGGTAATTGCAGGTGGTAATTGCAGGTGGTGATTGCAGGTGGTGACTGCAGACGAATGTCGTCGGGAATTGTCGGAGATAATGATCCGACAGGCTGATGTAATCAACCTGTTCTCACAGTGACCCACTCTCAGGACCTGAGCAGTTTTTGTGCGCCGTTTCCCAAGCTCTCTTGTCGTGCATTTCCTTCTCAATTGCCAATTGCTCAACAATCAACCGTCTTCGTCTCGTTATGTCCTGAGAGGACCACGTTGATACTTCCTTAGACTTTGGAACTCAATTCAGGACAGCTATTTTGCATGTCTGCACAAGAAGTCAAGCCATTGACTCCCATTCTTTCCCATCGATCAGGGGACCTCTCCACGTCATGACTCATCCGCCCCGGTTTTCTCACCTCGATCGATTAAGGCCAACAGCACCTCACCTCGCACTCACAAGGAGCTGAATTGCAAATACCACATATCTATTCCATTAAGCCTCTCTAGAACGACTTTCTGACTCAACCGATGGACGGCAATGGCAATCAAAGGGTTTTATCTCCATTCAAGGAGGCTGCAGAATCCTTAGAGCTCATCAAGACCGCTGAACATCTCATTGCCCGCTGCAACAAGATATGCGATGAGCTCGAGCAGATGCGCCTGGCTGTTGAACTCGAAGCCGCCAAGGTCAACAACCACTGGCACGCCTACATCCCCGGTTTCAGCACATTCTGGCAGGCCAACGTCAGCCAACGAACTCGGGCGGAGGCCTTGATTCAACGATGTCAAGAAACGCATGAACCGGGTTCAGAGGCCGAGGGTTCGCTATCTCGAGATTTCAGGCTCATAGAAGGGGAGCTCGCCTCATACGAGAACCACTGGTCGGCAATCAAAAAATGTTGCTCAATCACCTGGTTTCGGTTCGCAGTCCCCTACTCAAAGCTGGACGGCCAACAAACCTCAATATTCGTCAGTGCTATTGTCGACAACGGGCATGAGTGGATGCGGGTACTCAGCATCACCGAGCGGGCTCTGTTAGTACAGATGGCCGAAGCAGATTTTCCCTGGGACGAGCCCGATGATGATGACGATGAGGACGATAACCTAGAAGAAGTTATCAACGACGAAGAAACTCAGATTGAGGTTCTGAAGAGTGCAAAACAGCTGCTGGCTGCCGCTCGCGAGATACATGGGGGGTACCAGCATCGTGTACGAATCGTGCTTCCAAATATCTCTCGGGGCAGTGTCCCTGCCATAGACAGGTTTTTGAAAAGGATTGAGTGCCTTGGTGACGACCACATCTCACTTGCGTTGGAATGCGCCGAAGAGAGCCAGACCCCGCCTCCACCTCTCGAATTCGCGATACCAAATCTTCTTAGTCATGGCGATGCTGTGAAAGTGCCACCCCTGACTCCATATTTGAACATCGACACGTCCATATTTGTGGCCTTGACGACAGACATCTCTCACAGTCATAGCTCACAGCGAAAGTGGCGTCCCAAGATCTTGGAAGACGTGGGAGATGAAGCGGAGCACGGTCCTAGGCTACCCAAGTCCCTTTACCCCCTTCTTCGCGGCCACACGCTTGTCTGCACTCGTGAGGCGGCGGAGACATGTCTGCGCATGGTATACGATGCATCTACAGAGTCGGAAGTCTCTCGCATAGAAATACTGCTTGGACAGGAGGACCGCAGGGGGAAGCAGGACGACAAGTTGACTTTCCTGGAGCGTGTTCTACGGCAGGATGGGTGGCCCATTGAGGAAAAGGACGATGAGGCAACAGAGAATCGTCGCCTGAATTTGGTTGCAGAACTCCAGAAGCTGTCATGCCATCCAGTACCGGAAGACCTGCAACTACCCATTCGTATCGTAGAAGACTTCCGCAGGGAGCACGTCGCAGACGAGGTCCGCAAGGGGACACTGCCAAAGGTCGTGTTGGCGGTGGAGCCAACGCTCAACGAGACGAACTGCTCGTCTTTCCTGTATGGGTGGAAGACGAACCACACCACAATAACATGCAATCGGCATGCTGTAAAGCGGTTGGGCAACCTCGTCAAGAAGATGCGATGGTCACGCGATGCAGAGGCGGCACCAATTATCGCTATGGACTGGGCTCGAGGTCTAGTGTTGGTATACACGTAGGCAGGTCAGACCTTTCGGTCGCGACGAGGTCAATAGGTCAGTATAGGTCTATTGCTCGTGTGTGTGTATGTATGTATATATGTATAAGGAAGTTCGTGGGCAGAGCCCGCAATCCCTCTGTGGGTATAGGTAGGTGGAAGGGTCCGTCTGCACGGGCCCAGACTACTTACCTACTACCCCTACCTAACTACCTAATAGGGCCCTTTTTTACCTCGTAATCTAATATTAGTAGTCTTCTATTTTTGTAGTAGAAAAGGGTAGAATAGGGGCTAGGTCCCTTATTAGCGAGAACTAGTAGTAGAATCCGTTATTAATCCCCTATTTAAAAGTACCTAAAGCTATATACTAAAATTTTAGTATAGCTTTTGCTATAATTATTTATATAGAAATTTTATTATCCCCTTTTTCTAATTGTTTCTTAATCCTCCTCCTTTGTAGTAGAGGGTCGTTATTAACTATTACGATAATCTCGTTAAGGATCTTATTAGTAGCGGCGCTATTATTAGTTAGTTAGTTAACTACGGGGATTAATAAGTAGTTAACGTACTTTATTACTATAGCTAGTAACTCGGGGTTAACCTCCTCCGAATATTAGGGTTTAACTATAATAGCCCAGAAGCTTATTAAGCTATAAAGTAAGTTTATTATATAAGTAATATTACTTATTAAGACGAGCTTAAATAGGCCCTTTTATCCCTTACTTTCTTATTAGATTTTAATATTTAACTATAATAATAAATTAATAATATAAGAGATATTTAGTCTATTTTAAATAGCTAGTACTTTATTTATTTACTTACTAATATAAAGTTTACGGACTTCTCTTATTACCTTTCTAACTACCTCTATATATTAAATAATATTTAGTAACGATAAAGAGTTATTAAAAGTATATAAAAAAGCTCTAAAAACGAGGAGTATAAGAACGAGGCTATTCGGGCTAATTATATTATTAACTATTTTAATTACGGCCTAAAGTATAGCCTTTACGCTTATTAATAAGTATTTATTTTAAATAATATTATATACCTTTTTAAGTACCGCGTAGTATTTCTTAGCCTTATTAATACTATTATAAGCTTTAATAAGTACTTCTTTAACCTTAATAAATATAGATTTAGTAAAAAACTTAAACTTTACGGTACTAAAGTTCTTATTAGTATTTATAATAATCTAGTCCGGCGGACTAAAGTAGACGTTAATCTAATATAACTAAAGAGCTTTTTATATATACTTCGTAGTTATATTTATAAAAAACCTTATTACTTAGAAAGAAGTAGTAGTATTAACGACGTAAAGTACTAATTAGTTAGTACCCTTATAGTTTATTAAGTATATTACGTTAATTACGATTTTATAATTAAAATTATAATTATTTTATAAGGTAAATTTAAATCGGCTAGGGGTAGTACTATTAAGTTAGTATTATTAGTAGACCTTTATAAGCTTTTTAAGGGCTACGATCTCTATATTATTACTAAATTATTAGAGTAGTTTTAAGAGATAAGGAACTAAAGGGTAGTTAAAGCGCTAATATAAGCGGCGTAATTCGCCCTTTATTAAGTAATTAATAATAGCTTTCTTATTATTGAGAAGTAAAAGCTAAGGGTATTTTTATTTATAAATAATAAGTATTATAATATCTCTTTTAATTAGTAAGTTATTAATATTATTAAAGTATACTCTTTACTTATTTATATCCCTTAGGTAGTATAAAAAAGGAGTATTAGTTAATAAGATATAAAAAGTAATATTACTAAATAGGGTATTAATAATTATAAATCTTAATAACCTTACGGGTTTATTATTACTAAATCGAATACTTACTTTACTAGCTCTAGAGGTATTAAGAGTAATTTTAAGTTATTATTATTATAATACGAGAAGTTAAGGGTAGCCTATAGTTAAGAATTCTATAGCGCTAATATTAAGTATAATACTTTAAAAATCCCCTAATAAGTACTTCTTATTTAATAAAAAAGAGGTTACTAGTTCCGTAGGCTTAGTTAACTCGTTAATAAAGGTAGTATTAGTAAGGTTATACTCTATTACTTAAGTAGCGAGGATATTTATAAGGGCTCTACTATTAGTAGTAGTTATAAGGTATATTATTAAGATCTAGACTTCGTCTTCGTAGTTATTTTTATAGTTAAAATCGAGGTTATTAAAGTATTAGATTATAGTATTATTATCGTCGTTATTATTAATAAGAGCAGTTCCCTTATAAAAAGCGAGGAACTACGAGTATAAGCTCGGTATAAATCTCTTATTTTTTTTTTTATTATTTTTATATTTTTAGTATACTTAACGTCGCTCTTTTTCTAAGTACTTAGTTAATTAATAGCCGGTTTTATAATAAATAAAGTACTTTTTATTAGTAATACCGCGGCTATGTTAATTCTACTTATTAAATCGGGTCTCTCTACTAGAGCTACTATAAGTACGGTCGGTCTAGTGGGTAGCGGGGACCTCTTTATTATAAGTACTATTTTAAAAATATTATTATTACTTATTATAGTCGCGCTCTCTTTTTATAATATTAATTAAAGTACTAAGCTAGTAATAAATATTAGTAAATATAAGTATTAGGTTAAGTATAATAAGTTTATATTTTAATATATTACTTACGTAATAAAGGAGTTAGTTACTTATATTAAAAATAGATTTTTATATAGCTAGCGCTTTATAAAAAATCGTAATATAGTTAATAAGCGCTTATAAGATCTATTAGTTCGACTTACTTAGGTTCTTACGGACTATAGAGTACTAATAAAAATTATAAAGCTTAGTAAGGTAGTTTTAATAACTTATAAATAGTTCGAAGTACTCCTAGGTCCTCTAGTATATTACGTCGAAGCTAAGCGGGTTAGAAATATTACTAAGTTAATTAAAATAAAAAGTTAATACCCTTTTTTTAAGTATATTTAAGAAAGTACTAGAATAGTATCGTTTATTAATTCCCGCCCGTTAATATAGTATTTTAAAAATCCGAAGCTTTTTATTAAAAATATTATATTTCTCGCTACTATATTTATTCTTATTATTATAGAGCTTAGTAAGGTTAATTAATTAGTAAGTATTAGGTATAATATCGTTTTTAATTTCTTTATTAAAGTATAGTATTTAATAAGGTGGATTTTGTTATTAAGTAATAATAATTTTATTCTTTAGTTCTTCCTCTTTTTCTTTTTAAAGAGGTAATAAGTTAGTTAGTTAATAACGAGGCTAAGGTTATAACCTTATTTATTTTAACTAAGCTAGTTAGGGTTACGTAGACTCCTTTACTATCTCTCTAGCTTATTAAATAAGATCGTTAGTATTTATTAATTATAAGAGTAATAAGTAGAGGAAGTAAGGATCGTAATATAATATATTAAAGTATTTAATATAGTTATAATAAGCTACGATCTCCTTAGAGGTCTAGGTAGGGAAGTACTAAGTATTAAGGGTACTAGCGATCTTATTTACTATTTAACTATAGTCCCTAATTAATAAGTTAATACTATTATTTATAAAAAAGTCTCTTAGTTTTTTAAGAATTATACTATTTATTTTTAAAAAGTCCCCTACTTCTTAGTTATTAAAGTCGGTCTTAGAGTCCTTTTATAGCTCCTCGCTTATTAAACTATTTTAATAATAAGATCTTATTATAAAGAGGATAAAAGTATTAAGCTTTTTATTATTTATAAGAATAAGTATAATATTAAATAAGCCCTATTAAGTTAAGTTAACGTAGTCTTATTAGCGAGTTAGAATTAAGTATAGTTTTATAATTTAAGAGTATAAATAGGTCTAAGGTAATATTAGTTAATTATTAGCCCCTTTTTACTTATTACTAAGGCTAGCGGTTATTATAATATATTTATAAAGTAAGTTATATAGTAGAAAATAATCGTAATATTTTAATTATAATATAACGTTAATTAGGTTAGAATAAGTAATAGGTTAGTTATAGTAACCGTTTTAATAGTAGTAAGCGGGCTACTATTACTAGTTAAAAAATTCTGCTTTTTTAATAAGGTATATAGATAGAAGGTTACTAAAGTTAATAGAAGGTTATAAAAATAGAAAAAAGGCCTCTTGCGACCGTACCTCTAGTAATAAATAGAGGATTCTGTTAGTTACTAATTAGCGATTCCTTTTAGTACTTTTCGTACTTTATTTTTATTAGTCTAGTCTCGGAGCTTTTATTAAGTTAAAAAGAGGTAGATTTATTAGTAATATAAAATAGATCCTTACTATTACTATTATTAAAATCTTTTTTTTTCTCTTAGTATTTTAGAATACTTCGCTATTTGCGAGGAATACTTTATTATTAACGTATTTATAATTCCGAAGGTCTTATTATTACTAAGCGTTAGTATACTAGCGATCGTTAGATTAATTTCTTAGTAGTTAATCTCTTTTTATTTATTATTAATATAAAGTAGTACTTAGTTATAATATATTTAAAATAGATTCTTTTATAAGCGGCTTAATTAAAAGGAAGTTAGTAGTTATAATAAGGTTAATAAAGATAATATTAATAATAGAAATAAAGTTAATAATAATAGTAAAGTAGTTAATCTTTTTATAATAATAGCCTTAATAAAAAAGATTATATATAATAGAGTACGCTCTTAATAGCTCTTAATTAGTTAACTAGTTATTAACTAGCGGTAGTAGAGGAGAGTTAAAGTAGTATAAACTAGGTTACTTATTATTAATTAAATAAATAGAACTAAGTTAATAAGTTAGAATAGCTAGCGAGGTAAGTCGAGGCTATCTCTTTTATAATTATATTTTTATTAACTTACAGTAGAAATATATATATAATTTAATTATTAATTAGTATTAGTATATACGTAGGTAGGTTAGACCTTTTAGTTGCGACGAGGTTAATAGGTTAGTATAGGTCTATTACTCGTGTATGTGTATATATGTATGTATATATGAGGAAGTTCGTGGGCAGAGCCCGCGATCCCTCTGTGGGTGTAGGTAGGTGGAAGGGTCCGTCTGCACGGGCCCAGACTGCCTACCTACTACCCCTACCTAACTGCCTAATAGGGCCCTTTTCTGCCTCGTAATCCAACATCTAGCAAAGATCCCGTTTCCTGGCGAGGTCTTGGTAGATGGTCCGCTGAAGGCAGGCACAGACTAACGTCACCTTCTTTCTTATGATCACTTCCTCATCTTGAATATGCTCTCGTGCATTGCTTTGTGATGATGGTCCATGGAGGTCATGGAGGTGTAGTCTCTGCAGACGTTGAAGATCTGTAGACAAGTAAGATTACGCTGGACGCTCAAGCCCTTGATTTTAATAGACGTAGATATTCAGATACTGTGTGAGAGATGGTCGCGTGGCGCCGCAGCAACCTCTACAGAGTAAAAGTCCCCGAAGGATTCGGCAACATTTGTAAGTGTTAGTATCCCTATTACAGGGTAGTTAGTTCGAACCGTTAGTTGACAAAGAGATCAATTGAATTATATAAATTTTTATATAAATATAAAAAGGAGGTTCTAACTATAGGTTAGGCTAGCTATAATAATTATAAATAGGGCCCCTAATTAGTCCCTACGTAGTTAGCTATATATTATAATTAAATTAAATTTTTAATTTAATACTAACTTTCTCTTTTTTTTATTAATTAACTTATTATAATTAGAAATATAATTCGACCTTAGGCCCTTTTATTAAGTCATCTCCTTTTCTCCTTTTTTTTTATTTTCTTTATATAACTTATCCCTCTATTTATATATTAACTTTTTTATTACTTATAAATTATTTTAACCCCTTATTAAGTACTATTTTTATAAAAACGTTAGTGAGGTTATTATTATTATTAATTTAATAAATCTCGAAAATCTTATACTTTTTATATAATTACTTAAGGGCTATAATATTAATTATAAACCTCTTTTCTTTTATTATTCTTAATTTAATAAAATATTTATATAATAAGTAAAAATTAGTATAAATAACCGTTAGGATTAATAAAAAGTTAAGTTAATTAATAATCCTCTTTAGTATTATTAAAATTATATAAGTAAGGTTAATACTATTAATTATATTATAAATTTTTAATACTAATATACTTCTTATTATTTACTTATTTTTAGTTAATAAGTAGTAAATTATATTATTATATATAATAAATTCGCTCTTATTTATACTCTTATTAACTAAGATAATAATATACCCTAATTACGAAATAAAGTTATTATTATTCGTAAATAACTTATTAATAAAAATATAGAGTTTATTAATAGCGAGGTTAATTAGGTAGTAAACGAGGCCTTAATCGAGATTTATTTACTATTACTTAAGCTACTTATTAAGTACCTTAACGTTTTATTTATTTAGCTTTATAACTTATACTATTTTAATATAATTAAAAATTACCTTAGGTTAGTATATATTTATAATATATACCCCTCGTATAAGCTTAGTCTTATACTACTTTTTAATATTAATTACGTTTAAGTTAATAAAAGTAACTTTCTTACCCTACCCTTTTTATTAAAAAATAAAGGTTTCCTTTTTAATTATAAAAATCCTATTATTAAATATTAATAAGTTATTTATTATAAAAACCTCTTTTAGCTTAGTTACAAAGCCTACTTTTTAAAGCTCCTTATCCTCCTTTTTTATAAAATTAATATTAAATAGGCTTAATATATTATTAGTTTATATTCTAATAATTTTAAATTAGTTATTTTTATATTTAGAAATTAGTAAGTACGGGTCGTACGTAAATATAATTATTAATAATTAATTAATATAAAAATCGTAGTATATAGCTTATTAATAAGTACCTAATTCTATAAGCCTATATAGTAGTTTAAATACTTTAATAATCGTACTTTCTAAGTACTTACTAACTATTTTTTTTAGTAAGTAAGCTAGGATTTTCTTTATAAGCCCTATAGCTAATTAAGTATAGGCTTAAGTAATATTATAGCTTTAAATCTTATATCCTTTCTTTTATAATAATACTATTAATACTATTATTAATCGTTAGCTATAGCGCTATATTATAAGTAATTAAGTAAGTAACGTCGCCTTTTTAATATCGCTATACTCCTAAATTATATACCTAAATTTCTTATATAGTTAGGGTGTTCCTTTTCCCTTAATTTTATATACTATTTATAATTTAAATATATAAAGACTTTTATATTTCTTAGGGTTATAGAAAATAAATTAATAAACCCCTCGATTATATAAAGTATCTATTTTAATAAAATCTAATCCTTTATACGGCTTTTTAGTAATTATAATAATACTTTTTTTATATAGTTTAATTACTAGCTCGAAATTAGCTTTCTCTTTTACTATATAATAGGTATTAAATACCTCGTTATTAATAATAAATTATTACGTTAGGGCTTATTATTATAGTTTTTTATAACGTCTCGCTAATAGTATTAGTACCCTTTTAATAATTTCCTCTTCTTTATTATTTATTAATACTACTATAATAATTTTATTAAGGATAATTTCTTATACTTTTATTATAAGTTATATTATTTCCCCTAGCTCTTTTTTTTTTTATAAGTTAGAAATTATTTTAATAGGATTTATATAATACGGTTTAACTATTATAATTAATACTTTAAATAGCTAGTTACGATCTTTTATAACTACGTAAAACTACTTATTAATAAAAATTAATTTATATAGCCTAGCTTATTACTAAGTAATTTTGCGCTATATTTATATATTTAAACTTAGGGGTATATTTAAATTAGCCCTTATATTAGGCTTATTATATATAGTAATTACCTCATTAACTTACTTTTTTATATTTACTTTACGTAGCGCTTATATTATTTTTTTAATTACTCGGGCTCGTTAGTTTATATTTAATAATAATAATAAGGCTAAGGTTATTTTTAAATATATTCTAAATATTAATAGTATTAATATAAGCTTATTAGGCCCTATAGTATCGTTATAGTACTTAAGTACCGTCTAGAGGTATTTATTATTAATAAAATTAGGATTTTTCTTTTTAATAATTCTAAACGCCTTTTTTAGCTACTAATATACTCTTTTTATTTTTCTAATACTATAATACGCTTTTACGAGTACGATTTTTAGCTATATACTATAGGCCGTTATATTTTCCCTAAATTTTATTAATTTAAAACTCGTATTAGCGTCGGTTCTAATACTATTTAGCGGTCCTTAATATATATTAATTTAATATTTTCGCAGGGTTATTTATACTATTTTTATTTATAAATCCTATAAGAATTACTTTATTTAAAATAATATAGCCTCGTTAATTATATATAAGACCGGTCGATTATTTAAATAAAAGATATTAACGACGATTTCCTAATTAAAATTAAGCTTATTACGCAATTTAAATTTAAATTTACGTAGGCTCTACGTATTTATTTAATATTAGTAATATACTTTTATTAACTACTCTAGTGCCCCTATCTTGATATTATTATTACTTAATTACTTTAAGAAGCTATATAGCCTCGTAATTAATAAGTACCTAAATCTCTAGTATAATTATTTAAACTTATTTTTTATTAAGTAATTAATTAACTTCGTATCGTTAATAAGCCTTATAAACGTATACCCCTATTATCGTTTAACTATTTTAAAATACTTATTACTAAATACTCTATTCCTCGTATTATTAAAAATAATACTTAGTCGAT